>APFE030244410.1:2716-13668 GCA_000404065.3 Pinus taeda
TACTAGTATTAACACCATGGTGTATAAACCCCAAAATTTGTATAAATATCCCTCCCCTTGGCATTATAGCCATATGGTATGTTTAAAAAGGAATCAAAATGACACCTGGTCACTTTGATGAACCTCTTGGTCATCTCTCTTCCCATTCCAAGTCATTTTACTCATTTAGCCTTCATTTGCAAAGAAAGACCCTACAAAACCCCTCCTACCCATAACCCCTTTTGAAATTGTGAGAAAACCCAAAAAAACCCATAAAACCCACTATTCCAAAGTTCTCCGCCCAAAATATTTAAATGAATATTTTAATCGGCTGGCAGGCCCCTTCCCAATCTACACGACCCGTCAGAGGACCCGCCAGCCGTCCGATCTCCGCCGCGCAGATCTTACAGTGGGCGGTCAATCTCACTCCCCAACCTGCCGACCTTTAGCATCCGGGGAAAGTGGTTTTGGGCCCCGTACAGGGACGCGTGGCGGGCGCTAGGGTTGTTCGGAGCCCCCTCTCCGATACCGCCTTAGCCCCAAAGGTGGTGCGGGGAACCCGCTTACCGCCATCCCGCTTACCACCCTCCCTCCTACGTCACGCTCATGTCATCCTGACGTCACCTCACCTTTGCTCGCCCCTGCGTCTCGTGGCCCTCCACGCAGCCCTGCCACCGCATCGACCTGCCACCATGTCTTGCCGCCCTGGCTCACACCTCAGCGCCACGTCACTTCCGTACCTGGGCCCCACCATGACGTCATGCTGACGTCATCGGCGGAAAAGCGCCAAATGCGCACCTTTTCCAAAATTCAATGTTATAAACGAACAAATGAGCCATTTTAAGTCGTTGTCAACCAGCTGCCACGAAATTTGTTCTCCAGCCAACAAATTCAAGATTTCAACCGTTGCAAGTCCACAATTCGACGGCATTAAGCCTTCACAGCCCAGCTCGCAAGCGTCCAAGCTAGTTTTTCCAGGTATTTAGCTAGTTTCCTACTTCGCCCATGCATTTCAAATTCTCTGTAAAAATTCACCATTAAAGACTGCTAAACTCTTGAATTCAGCTCTGCCTGTTACCCAAAGTAAACCCAAGTAACCTGCACCACCCCTAAAACCCCAATTCGACAGAGGAGTGTGCTTTCCACGGGCTAAAGACCCCAAGATTGCCCCCGAGGTGCTCGGCATTGTTCCCTTTTGCCAAGTACAGGCCACCTGCTTTCATACCAAAGAAACCTCACTGTCTCTGCAACCTCTCATTAGCAACTCACATCCCTGTGAATTTCGCAGCAAACTACAAAAGCCACCTTGCATTTTTCACTAAAAAAGGACACCAGACTGTGTTTAGAGTTGACTTGCTGCTAAAAGTCTTTAGGGACTTGTCAAAACCATTACCTCTACCTGTACAGATTAGCTTATATCATGGCATCTCCTGCAACCTCATCCATCAGTGTGGCCTCACAAAGTCAAACAAATAAGGAGCTGGAGGCCTTGCCATTTGTTGACAAGGATGGTCTCATTGGAGATTTTGAAGGAAACAGGGACTTCTTACAGACCTTCAGTCGACTGAGGGAAGACTATAAGGATGGGCATGGTACACATGGGATTTGGAAGTCAAACCTGCCCTATTACTGTCTCCCAGTTGTGAATGTTTTCCCCGAAATCATTCACCTCTGTGCTGAACACTATGATGCCCAGCACAGAGCTGTCAGCACCCCATCAGGGAGGATCCTCTTTTACATAAATGCTGAGTCCATAAACAAGATGTTACAGTTTGATCAGACAGAGTTGCTGATCCCATTCTCCATGAATTATTTGATGGAAGCTGGTGACAAGATGACCAGTGAAGAGCTGCAAAAGGTCATTAGGACCTTCATGAGACCTGAGTGCCAGACTACAGAGCCACCTCCTTATCTGAATGAACATTTCAATGATGTAGGTAGGCTGTTACTAGACATGATAGCCTATGTGATGGGATACCAAAACAGTGAGCATGTGGATAGAGCCATGCTAGTGTTGTTGTCTGTTTACAGCCCATACCAACCCCCTGCCCAAAAGTATAACTTTGCTAAGTTCATAGCCAATAAAATTCATGATCAGTTGACCAAAGTGGACAGACAGGGGGTCTTCAGATACTCACCTTACATCTACCATCTGTTCATGTTTTATCATTCTTAAGCCTTCCCATGCTACATCAGAAGGCTGGATCATACAGGGGAGAGAAGATCTGTTATCTTCTGGACCTCAGTTTATTACAAGGTCACAAATTCACCCTATAGCTACTGTGAATTTGTTGACCAGTTTGTCTACCCAATCTCTTGCATGTTGATGAAGTCCCCTCCTCCCAAGATATCTAATGAGATAAAGAAAGCTTTGCAGCTTTCTAAGAATAATAAAATAGGTGACTGGTACCTATATGAACACCATACTGTATTCAGGGTCTATGGATGTGAGCTCTGTCCATACAGGCTCCCCAAATACGTACCTATGAGGTTGTTTGCCTTGGAGTATTACAGGCAATTAATCCAGTCAGACCTCACCCACTTCCACAGCTCCAAGAAAAAGGCCCACCTTAATTTCAAAAATGAAATGGGCCCATTCATCATGAACAAGAAGGAAGGATGGGAAGCTGCAGACTTGATCCTTAAGGACAATTACAAGCTGTCCTATAGTTTTCGATGGGTCCCTTATGACCCTCAAGGTTTCATCTCTGCTAGAAGAAATAAGTATAGGCTCCTAGCTATTAAGCATTGCCAATACCCACACATAGAAAAATATGTCAACTTACAAGAATGGCAGCCGGACACTCTAGTTGAGAGCCTAACCGAGGAAGAAAGAATGCTTAAAAATGTCAAAGAGCTTGAGAAGACAATTGACCTAGATTATGTGCAGCAGGTACCCTTCAGACTGCCTTACTCAGTGGGGCAAGGGACCTCAGTTACAAGGACTGCACCACAAGCACCTACTACAACAACAGCAGCAATGGACAAAGGCAAAGGCATAATGGGTGCAGAGAAGGAAACAGGGCAGCAGACAGAACAGAAAATAGAGCAGGAAATGGGCCAGCAACAAGAACAAGCTGTTAAGCCACAGAATGGGCTGCCAGAAACTCCTACAACAAAAACACCACCACCTCAAACTCAGCAGTTAACTATCCCAGTTCTGCAGACCCCAGCACATGAAGAAAGGGGAGTAAAAAGACAAAGAGAAGAGTCCACTCCTCTCAGTGGATCCTCCGACCAGCCAGAAGCCAAAAGGCAAAGGGCAGACTCCCCATAGGTGGAAGACATTACTGAAGATGTCTTGAACATTACAGCAAAGGACAGGGAGAAGCAGCCAGCACACAGGGACAAGCTCCTTTCAGCAGGAGCAAACTTTACAGATTGGCTTGGAGGTGTCCTCTCCATCACAACAAAGCAAGAAGCCCAAGAACACCAAGGCTTCTTTTAAACAAATAAAGGCTCAGAATGAGCTATTGAGGGCTGAGGTATACAAACAGTTTATAGATGCTACACCAGCCCTGCAAGAGAGACTGATGTCTGTTTATGACATCCAAGAAGAAGAGAAAATAATATTCAGTCATTTTAAGCCCAAAGGACCGCAGCCTAAGACAGCTGCAGATTTCATAAAGACAAGGGTGGAGGTCCTGGCTAAAGATATACATCCCATGGACCAGATTGAACTCCACAAGCAGGCTGGGGAGATGGTCTATGCCACCTTAGTAGAAAAGGCCACATTGGCCCATGAGCTGAAAGAGTCTTTGAAAAACACCAATACTCAGCTAGACATTGAGAGGATGTCCTCCAAAGCCAAGGACAGTAGAATAAAATCTCTTGAAGATATCATTGTTGATTTAGGGCATGATCCTAATGATCCGACAGGGGTTAAGGCCCTCATAAAGAAGAAGGATGATGACCTCAATGCATTGAGGAAGAGATTGAAGCTACCCCCCACTGAACACCCTCAAACAGCTGAGCTTCAAAAGCAAAAACAGGTAGAAGACCAGCTAGACCTCTTATTGCAGTAGGATCAGAGGATCCGTGAATTGGAGAAAGAACTGGAAGGAGCAATACAAGACAAACAGGGAGAATCTACTTCCCAAGCTCCTCCAACTACTTCCACAACAACAACAACATCAGAGGCAACAGTGGCCCCCACAACAGAAGCAACAGGTACATCAGCAGCCCAAAAGGACAATCCAAGTATAGAGGACCTGGCCAAGGCTGTCAAAAAGATGGAACTCCATGCCGATGAAATAAAGAAAACCAAGGAGAAGTTGGCAGAGCTGGAGTCCAAATATGACAAGTCCAAGATAATGGTGGCTGAGCAGGGCAGAGAAATAAAGGCCCTCAAGGACAAGATAAAGGCCCTAGAAAAAGAATTGAATCTGGAAACAGCCATGGCCAAAATAAAAAGGATCTTATGGGCCAAAATAAGCAAATCCATCACACATAATAGAAATCAATAAAAAACAAACCAACAGCAGATGGAATTGCTAGCCAAGCACCACATAGAAATCAATAAGGCTAAAGCAGTGCTGGGAAACAGGCCAGAACAAGCCAATAGAATGGTAGACTTCCTGAACAGGCATGAGCAGGAGGAACTGGCAGCCATGGGTATTCCCAACAGAACAGAAGCTGTTCTCCTTGCCAAGAAAGTGCTCACTCTCAGGAGTTATGTACAGGCGGTGGAGAGGAAGTGTTATGAGATGACAACAGATGTGGAGGAATTTAAGGTCAAGATGGCAGAACTGCAAGCGAAATGCCTGCCCAGCCTCTTAACTAGTGCAGGAAAATTGGTCTCCCAAGAGCAGTTTGCCAACAGAATGGTGACATACATTGAGAAGCAGATTACTGCATCTGGCAGTACATATGAACAAACAGGGCCGCCCTCAGGACAGAGTTTATATGATAAATTGGGAGGCCTATTCTTTATTGAAAATGAAGTGAACCACCTTTTTGAGACTCCTCCTAATTTCTTCAAATATACAGAGGTTGATGAGACCTTAATAAAGATTAGGAGGCATCAGATGCCTAAGGAAGACTGGTGGCAATCAATGCTTCGAATTCTGCCACGGTAGCTCCAGCTGTCCACTCACTGCCAGCTCCAGGTCAAACAGAGGACAAACAACAGGATAAAGTAAGTATTAAAAGCATCTGAATGCTGACTCAGCATGTAAACTATGACGGCTAGCCAAATGATAAAGAAAATGCGCAAATTTTGGTGGTGTACCCTTAGCCAACTCCAAGAGCCACCAAGTCAGTAGTCTCTGACTATTTTCTGACAGCTAAGGGACTAAAAGTAATCACAGCATTCACTCTCTCAGCGGCTGCACTCCAGCAGTTGGTTGAGCATTTATGAAACATTTATTTTCCATTCAGATATTTTCTTATGTAAAATTTGTATATATACTCCCCTTAGTAACGCATAAGGGGTTGGGAATTTCTACTCTGAGGCATGTATACTCTGTACTTTCAGAAAGTTTAATAAAAAGAGCAAATTCAGCTCAGTGATTTCTTGGAACTCTGGTGTCTTGTTGATGATCTTAGTGCTATTGCAGAATCCCTGTGTTGCCTGGTGGAATGATATGTTTCTTTAAACTCTATTATGTTTCTCTATGTTATTACATTTTCATGTTTCTTTCATGTCTGGCAATAAAGAAAAAGAATAGTTCAAGATATGTGTCTTCGCACCCTGTGCTCAATCTTATATTGCTGTAAATGTTTTCTTCAGGATTAAAATAAACATGAATTCTTAAATGCTCATGTTATATTTAGTTCCATGTTGTGAATGTTATCTAGAAAATCTTAAATGCTTCCAGGTAATGTTATCCAGGTAACAATTTGCTTTCTTTTCATCTTAGTTTATAGAAAGATTCTTAATTGCCTTTCTTATACTGAACATATCGTACCCAACCTCAATATCAAATCATTATTCCTCAGACAATTATCTTGCTCTGCAGCCTTCATTTACAAGTATCAACACAGCACACTAAAACAAAGGACCACTGACTCCATTGCCCAATGACAAGCAAGATTCTGGTAAGAGCATACACGTTTTTGACTAAACCTTTCCAACCAAACATTTAAACCAAAAGTTAAGCTTCACATCTAGCCTAAAATACCATCAGAACAGAGACAAATCTTAAAGAGAGAGCCCTCTCTGATTACAGTTTGGCTAGAAGTTGTAATCCAAAGATTGGTTAGTGGTTACCCCGGCCGTATTCCCTTAGAGTCAAAGGGAACAACCTGGGTGTTAACATAAATGGCGACTCCACTGGGGACTTCAGGATCTAAAGGTTTGTATATCTACCAAGAGATTACACTCAGAATCTGAAAATCAGTCAAGAAACCTTCAAACTGCTCCCATACAAACATCTGCAGCCTTAAGGTAGAGCTGACTCAGATATCCTTTATACCCAATACAGATACATAGAATATTTCAGAGCTCCTGTCCAGTCCTTGCTCTGCAAACCTTTCAAATTTTTTTTAAAGGACTAGCTCAGAAGCTGGCTCCCAAGAAGGGTCTTTGGTACACTAGGGCTAATCCTGATCCCAACCCTCCTGCTGTCTTCGACAATCCCAATACAATCCCCAGACTAATTAGGAATCAACAGAAACAAGATAACCTTGCTGACTTTAGTCCAGAGACAGTCTACCCTAACCCTATCTCCACTCCAATCAAAGTCCTATTCTGTTCCACTCCTAATTCCCCTAGCTCTCCATCAACATCCCAAAGCCCCCCACCCACATCTTCTTCCCCTGTACACATTCCCTTGACTAGCACTCTAAATCCCTCTATACCTGTTACCCCTGTGGTACCCACTGCTCCTGTGATCCCAGTTGCCCTTGTCAATCCTTAGAATCTTGTGAACATGGCTATGAGGTATGCACCTCTGCAATTACCTGCCAATCCTGTGGCCTTACCTCAAGATTACCAGGCCAAAATTTCATATTTTGACTCCACTGGCCCTTATTCAGCTATCCAACATGCTTTTCACGTTTCTTTACTTATGAAGTATGTACATGATCTTAATTTCATTGTTGAATTCTATGTGATGTATGTAGAAATCGAGGGAGAGTTCCAAGTAGAACCATTGTCCATCCTAGATAGGAGGCAGACCATGCTCTGGAATCGAGTAATCGAGGAGGTAAAGGTGTTATGGGAGAACTTTGGATCAAAATAAACCACTTGGAAAATGGTTTATTAGATGAGGGTATCATACCCATTTTTGTTTATTGATTAAGAAAATATAAATGCAATTAAAAATATGAAAGGAGTTGCATTTATAAGTGCATTGTAAGTACTACATTTAGATGTAGAACACCAAGGATGGTGTTCCTCTAAGGGATGGGGATCTATAACAACCTTTTTTTTACTTACCCCACATGTAAATATAATTACATGAACTATCTATGTAGATGAATGTAAGTATTTTGATAATGTCAAAATTAGTAGATTGAGAGAGAGGACATGGATTTAGAGCTTTGTGGGAGAATTTGTGAGGAACTACTAAGGAAAATAGACAATTTCGAAGTCTACATTTTATTTTCCACCCAAGCCTCCACTCAAGTAGATAGAAAATGTTTAAACTCTTAAAGATGGCATATGTGCACGCGTGCAAGAGGATGATTTGTCTTGCTATGGGGGGGAATTTTAGTCGTTATCAACATGCTATAGGCAATGGCATATGCATGGCATGCAAGCAAGACAGAAGAAGGGAAGACAAGAAAATTCATACAGAGTGAAACAAGTCACTCAATATAGAACTACTAACAAGCATTAAATGGTGGTGAAAATATGTAGGAGGCGAGAAAATAGGCAAAGGAACTTGAACAAAAAGAGAGCCAGAGTTGGAGATTGAGTTTTATGGAATCATGCATGAATTATCAGGTTGAGTACTAGAGTGTATTCTAGATTCCTAAATTTTTTTAATGAGGTGGAGGCTAGAAATTTGGATTCCTATGTGATGTTAATTAAGTGGAGACTAGCTCTTTGTATTTGTTAAATAGACATGGGCAACCACAAAATAGGAAGGATAAAACATGACAATACAATTTTATTAACAACTGATATACATCTATAGTACATTGTTGTGACCATTGGGTTTCACATCCCAAGGTCTTTTGGACTCCTTTTGTCCATTCGACTTCCACACTAACCCATTGAGGATTAGGTGTCCAACATTCCGCCCCTTAATCCAAAGGGTTCTGTATGAGTCCAAGAAGAGAGTTGTAATACAAAATGTGCAAAAATGCATGGCAGTGCTAGGCTGAATGTGCTCTCTGAAATGTTGGTATAAAGGGCGGTGGTTTAAGGATGACCACCAACACTAGAATGCTTAGTGCAGTTCCCAGAACTCTTCCAAAACTGGCAAGAAACTGAAGTTTTCTGCTAGAGGAAGTGCTCCTATTGTTTTGAAGAGGGAAACCTTCAACATGAAAGGGAGGTCTCACCCCGCATAAAAGGGAGAAATTCAACCTAAAAAGGGAAGTCTCAACCTGTGATGTTGTTTAAGGATGACCAACAACTCTGGAATGCTTAATGCAATTCCTGGAACTCTTCCAAAACTGGCAAGAAGCTGGAGTCTTCTGCTAGAGGAAGTGTCCCCCATTTTGTTCTTGGAATTCTTCCGAAGCTGGCAAGAAGTTGAAGTCTTCTGCTAGAGGAAGTGTCCAAAATTACCAACTGATGGCATGCTCAGGGGCATCTTTGTCTCTGGCTACAACTCTGGATCTAGTATGGCAGGTTGTGGCTTAGACTTGCTTGATGTGGCTTTGAAGCTTGTAGGTGACCATCATTTCCCCCCTTGTCATATACAAAGTGAGATGATGGAGAAAACTCAACTGCAAGACTGTTCAATACTCTGGAACACATTGTGACATGTGTTTGGAATATCTTCTTGGTTGTTGATGCCAATTGCCAAGCGATCCATCCAAGATGAATCTTTTTGTTCTTACACGATGTTTGTTTTTGAAGCATCTGTGTGAAGAATGGCCAGTTTTATGACAATGCTTACATGGATGAAGATCAAAACATTGATCTTTCAAATGGCCATCTTGGTCACAATGTTGGAATTTTACAATCTATTGTTTTTGTTGTTGTTGTGGAAGAGGGCCAAAGTCTAGAACAGCTGAGCTTGAACTATCATGAGGAGCAGGTGAACTGTCATGAACGAATCCAACACTCCGAAGCTGAATGGGCTTTAAGTAGTTTGGAATATGAAAGGACAAGTCCTTGTCATATCCAAGACCAATTCTGTGCTTGTTGTGGACAAGCTATTCCCAAGGTCTGATGATGGGCTTGGGAAGTGCAAACTGAGTTTCTACATCTGCATGTACAACTGCTACTTTATTGGGTATTAAATTTGAATCAACTGTAACATTATTGTATCGTTGTTTATGGGAGTCTATTTCAATCTTCTGAACAGAAATAGGTTCAGAATGATGACTCCACTGTTGTAATTCTTCCTGATGTAGCTTTGTCTCAAGCTGCAAAACTCAATATTCTCATGTGCATTTTGGAGACAAATTTTAATATTGGAAAGAGAGGTTTTGTTGATCTTAACCATCTCATCAACAGTGGAAAGTATTAAATTATTCAGTAGTTTCAATACATCATCTATTCTATCCATTTCAGACCAATATAATCAGAGAAGTGATGTATTCGTCAGCTACAAATTGGTCTATAAAATGATAAATAATTGCAACTATTAGATGAGTAGTAGGATACCAATATCACCAGGTAACTGTAGTAGACAACACAGTACCAATTTCAATGTAGCAAATGACTTGCTGCTTTAATGTACTTGAATGCAATTTAGATGCAGATCACCTATGGATATAATGAGTATTTCAGCCTCCAATTTGACTGCTTAATAAATTTGGCATAGGCAATGTATTTGGAACACAAACTCGCCCTTGACACCTTGAGATTTCATGGCACAATTAAATATGGGGTAATTTCTCACAAAGATTTCAGCCTTTGATAGTCATATGGAGCCAAGAATAAATAGTTTTCTGTTTGCTATGTTCAACCCTTTTTCGCTGGTGTAAACACTAGCAAGAAATCCAACCTCTTCGTTGTAGTAGCAGCTCCCACACACTGATGCTCTGTGTGGCTCGGCCTTCCTAATGGAAGAAATATATATCTGAAAATTATGCAGAGCGCTTCAGAAAGTAGACATGACTTCCACACTCATTCACTAAAGTCAGCTGGAAGTTAGTTTCCCCTTGAAAAACAAATAATGCAAGTCCGAGTGACTTCCAATAGCTACAACAATGATACCAACATAATGAAACCAACGCACGAGGTTCAAGTTAACTTATTGCTTCAACACATAAATTCCATATCGAGAGTCTTTTAAGAGTCCGCATAAATTCCAGGGATGCAAAGAATCAACCATCGACACTTAATAATGAGCATATAAAACTTCAACGTAAATGTAATTTGGCGTGAAAATATATATGACAGGACGCATGTGCGTTTGGTAACCAGAAAGGATGGGTGTGATTAGTAGCCAAAACAGGAAATGTTAAAGAAAAAAATGGAAGATCTGTCAAGCTAAGTTCTGATCCAACATATCGAATATGCTACCATACAGATGCATCATTGAGCGTAATTTGATTTCCAGTTCTTAAAATGAGTAGCATAGAAATGATCCGGATCTTGAGGGGAGGCCCCCAAGATCTAAAAGATTGAAGTGGATCTTGGGAGGAGAGACCCCCAAGATCTGAAAACTTGAAATGGATCTTGGGGTAAAGACCCCCAAGATCTGAAAACTTGAATTGCCAGAAGAAAACTAAGAGGAGAATGCCCAATAAACAAAACCACAAAGAAACTTTTTATTAAAACCGATAATAACTGTAAAGGCTACATTGTGGCGGACCATCTGTCTTTTTACAAAATGTGACTTGTTACTTATAGTATTTTTCTAGTTACAATACCATGAGTCAATTCCATGGGTGAATGAATA
>APFE030244419.1:9743-58748 GCA_000404065.3 Pinus taeda
AAGAATAATAGTAAAGAATTTTTAATAAAATTTATATAATCAAGAATAATAATAAAGAAAATTTTTATATCAAGAATACGACTTATTTTTAATAGTATTGGAATAATAAATTAATAAATAAATATAGATTAAGTAATAAATATAAAATTAAAGGAATTAAAAATATTTTATTAATTTATTTTTGACCTTTGGTTGTAAATGACAAATAAAAAATTATGATTAAATAAGTATAAGATGTACCTATGACATATAATGTACCTATAATTTTAATAACTTCTAAGAATAATAGTAAAGAAATTTTAGTATTGGAATAAGAAATTAATATATAAATATAGATTAATTAATAAATATGAAAATAAATTTTTTTTAATTTATTTTTTGGACCCTTGGTTTTAAATGACAAATAATAAATTAAATTATTACTAAATAAATATAGGATATACCTATGATATTATTTAATTTATTATATAATGTACCTAATTTAACTAATTCCCTAGTAAAACAATAATTAAATTTATCAAGAATAATTTTGGTTTGACTCGAGGCATTAGGTCAAAATTGGTCGTTGGAAAATTAGCCGTTGGAAATTTAGCCGTTGGAGTCTCTGCACACACTATTTAACAAGCTGGGCTGGATTGGTTCTTCAACTTGTCCTGACGATGAACCACACTGGTTGGTTCGAAACGCGTCGACAAAATAATATTCATGTGATTTCGCCGAAAATTCTCTAAACGATGTGAATAAAATCAACTTTGTTAACTTAATTATTTTTATATTGTTTGCATTTTAATGTTGGTTGATCCGCTCTTACATTTAATTATCGATCCAGGTAGTCTTTAATTTTTACAAGACTGTTACACAAATTCTATGCTAAGGCAAATGATGAGTAGTATGAAATAATCTCAACCCAAAGTCGTTGCACAAACACTCTCAACAATCAACAAAGTTGTTACACGCTCCACACATATTCATTGCAAATAAATATGTAGAATAAGCTACTTTGTCATTCAACCACTCTCACAACACTCCTGAAAATCATCACTCATTCAATATGCACACATAAAAGGAAGTGCAATCTAAATTGTAACATCAAAGCAAATAAATCACCGCCACACTAAATTGAGGGACTAGTCCAGGGCTTAAGCTATCATACCATCCAAAGCTTACTGCAATTAATTAAATTATACACAAAATTAACTATAAAAGTAGTAGTAACAACAATTACACAAATGAGAAATATTTATGCAATTTGTCATTCAACCACTCTCATAGCACTCCTGAAAACCATCACTCATTCAATCTGCACACATAAAAAGAAGTGCAATCCAAACTATAACAATAAAACAAATAATTCATTGTCACACTAAAATGAGGGAACGGTCCAAGACATAAGCTGTCACACCATCCAAAGATTATTGCAATTAATTAAATTACATGCAAAATTAACTATAACCACAATAGTAACAACAATCACATAACTAAGAAATATTTATGCAATCTGTCATTTAACCACTCTCACAACACTCCTAAAAGCCATCACTCATTCAATATGCACACATAAAAGGAAGTGCAATCCAAATTGTAACAACAAAGCAAATAATTCATTGCACACTAAACTGGGGGACCGGTCCAGGACTTAAGTTGCCACACCATCCAAAGCTTACTGCAATTAATTAAACTACACACAGAATTTACTGTAACAACAACAATAACAACAATCCCATAAATGATAAATATTTATCCAATCTGTCATTCAACCACTCTCACAACACCCTTGAAAACCATCACTCATTCAATATGCACACATAAAAGGAAGTGCAATCCAAACAGTAACAACAAAGGAAATAATTCGCTACCACACTAAACTTAGGGATTGGTTCAGGACTTAAGTTGTCACACCATCCAAAACTTACTGCAATTAACTAAATTACACACAAAATTAACAATAACAGTAGCAATAACAACAATCAAATAACTGAGAAATATTTATACAATTATGTATTCCACTCTAACTAACTAGTGATCCCTGCTAAGAAGGAGGGCCCTTCCTCCTCAACAGGGGTTGGTGTACTAAAAAACACACAAACTACTCAAAGGAAATGATTGAACCACAAAGTTGAGATTTGCATTAATAAAAGTATTAGGATTACAAAGCTCTGGTGTTTCCCCTTTCCAATCCTATTCTCCAATTCTTCGCTCTAGTCCTCATGGACAAACAATCTTCTCTTTTAGAGATCTTAATTACAATGAGAAGATCATCATGAGAATCTTTTGATTCTCATGTGATCTTAAAATAAAACGATATCTTAACAATTACACAACGATTTCCATGGAGGGGTAAAACTATAACAATTTCCTTTAATTACAAATAGAGTTACAAAAGATCTCAACCAAATGATCTAGATGTTCCACAAATATCTCTAAGTGATGAGCTATTTCTTTTGACTTTGATTCTTCTGTGATCTAGTCTGGTTACAAAAGACAACATGTGCTTAAGCAACTATTTGTGTAACAACAACAACTCCCAGGACCTTAATTAATCCAAATCAGTAAAGGAACTGAAATGTAATCCTGTAACAGCAAGCTTCGACAGACCATCCAAACATAAAATAACCCATACATTAGTTTTATGATAAAAATAAACCTAAGAAAGTAGTTCTAATGTCAAATTATAAGTAGAATTGGACTAAGAAAGCGACCAATGAACATACTTAGGTGAATAAGGGTTGTTATAGTAATAAGATATGGCCTCGTTGGTAAAAATTGGATAAAACAAATAAGAAAATACGTCGAAAAAAGATGACAATTCAGTGACCCAACATCTCCCCCCAGCTTAAGCGATGACAGTTACATCGGTTTAATTGTAAAATGTAAGGGTGTCAGAACGGTCTGATCATGCAGTATTATGGCAGGGTGAGGTATGTATAAATTGGACGAATAATTGGATTTCCTAGATCTGGTCTGATTAGGAAAGGTAACATGTGCTTAAGCAATTGTCTATGTAATAGAAGCAACTCTCGTAACCATAATTAATCCAAATCAGTAAAGGAATTGAAATGTAATCCTGTAACAACAAGCTTCGACAAACCATCCAAACCTAAAATATCCCAGGCATTAACCATTAAACTACCCAACCTGTAAGCACTAAATCCCTTAGCTCGTGACCCTTAATCCCTTAAACCCTAACCCATAATACCTTAACCCTCAATCCTTGTACCCTAAATCCCTAAATCCCATAACCCTCAAATCCCTTATCCACTTAACCCCCATCACCTCAATTAATTAACTATTTAGGCACATCCGACACTTATTCCAGGGCCAAAAAGGGAGTTAACGAAGGAGGTGATCTAGGTTTAGAAAAAGGAGCTAAACCCAGTGCTATCATTGGTGTTATTTCTAGTGGCAATTGATAATGCTATTTCCGTTGAAATTTACGACGCTAGTATTTCCTAAATTAGTGCCTAAATGTTTTGTCCGACGAAAGCAACACAAAAAATTGTGCCATCCTGATAAATAGAGCTAACTTTTTCAAAAAATTGGACAAAAATACACTAAATAGTCCTTGGAAGCAAAAAAGGGAGCTAATCATAGTGATTTGTTGTAGTGATTATGGATATTTTTAGGGGATCTAGATCGGTTGGGCCAAAAGTTGTAAAACCTTAATCATGGGTGAAGAATCTACGAATAACCCTCGTGATCCTGTAGAGGAGTGGTTGTTGCGGCTAGAACAACAAGTCACAGATATAAATCGTAATGTAAATCTGCTCATGGCGACCCTAACTAATAAGGATGGGATATTTGGAGAAGACAGGGGTTCTAATGCAAAGGACAAATCAGATGGGGATCAGGAGATCAGGAATTAACAGGGTGATTCAGACTTATGTAGGAACGCCATAAAATATAGATATAAACATAAACACAGAGATGCAATAGAAATAAAACTTCATTCAGTAATATCAAAGAACTAAAATCTGCTTACATAGAAAATGGAAATAAACTAGCTCGATTGATGGTAGCTTATCTCTAAGAAGAGATGTGGCGGCTACATGCCTTTAAAATGTGTTACAGTGAGTAATGGTGGCCTTTTTATCATTAAGAAATAATGAGAAACCATAAACATCCAAAAACCTAACCCTAGGAGATGGAGCACCAAAAGCTTGTGGGCCCCGTTGGGGTAAGTTGGAACGTCAACTTCCCGAGATCGTAACTTTCGCATACGTTCTTTGTTTCACTATCATAATACCTCATTTGGAAGACCTCAAAGAGGAGGAAAAAAAAATTAATAGATTAATTTGGCACATTTCCGGTCTCTCCATTTTCCCTAAAAAAATGTCTTTTAGCACCTCAAAATGGCTCCGGAAGTTTAGGACTCGAAAAATGGCCAAAAATCGTAAGTTATGCTACAATTAAGGAAGCTAAAAAGAAAAAACGGTGTGGATCCAAGTGGAATAGGTGGGTGGCCACCAATATCCACCTGGATCAGTCCTCCCCCCTTAAGAAGCAATGGTCCCCATTGCGTTGAGTGCCTCCATGAGATGGGAAACTTCTGTTGAACTTGGTCCCTGGTGAGCCACTTGCCTTGGTGCAGGAGTTGGCCAACTTTGACAAACCATTACAATTAGATATTCTATTGGCAAGTGTTCTTGATCTGCGTGTCCATGATCCGATCAATTATGGCATATTCCATGTAGTCTGGGTTTAGCTCTATTGATGTGAGTTGTTCTGCAATGTCTGATGTGTCTAGTAATGGTGGAAAGTATAGTCGCAGTGAGTCCACATTGAATACTGGGTGTAGACCAAGGAATGGTGGAATGCTGAGCTCGAAGGAATTGTCCCCTACAGCCTTGGTGATGATGTACGACCCATAGTAGAGTCGGCGAAGCTTGCGGTGGGGTCTAGTGAGGCGCACCTTCTGCAAATGTAACCAAACTTTGTCGCCCACTCAGAACTTGTGTGGCACTCGATGCTGATCATGATGCTGCTTAGACTTAGCATTGGCTCTATCCAACATGTCACAGACCTTCTGGTGGATGTGCTGAATGTGCTCAATGAAGCTCTTAGCTTGGTCAACTTTAGATTGGACATGAACCAAATCTACTTGAGTAGTTGCAAATGGTATGGCCACATCAATGGGACATAGTGGTTGGAATCCCAACCCCACCTGAAAGGGGTTATGGCCAGTTAAGCTATGGAGAGCTCTATTGTAGATGTGTTGGACATAGGGGAGGCTTTCATCCCATGTGCATGGGTGCTTTGAGTTGTACATGTGCAAAATGTGCACGATTATCATGTTGACAACCTATATTTGGCCATCAATTTGGGGGTGGAACGCAGTGGACTTAGTGATCTTGGTATCCAACATCGACTAGAGGCTTGAAAAAAATGTACTCAGAAACCTAATACCCTGATCTAAGATAATGGACTCTATGATACCAAAATGTATCCACACTTGTTCAAAGAAGAGCTTGGTAGTGGCTTATGCTGTGATACTCTTTTTGTAGGTTGCTAGAATGGCCATCTTAGAGAATTGTTAACAACCACAAACATGAAGTCATTTCCATGCTTAGTAGAAGGAAGGCCAGACATGTAATCCATGGAGATGGATTCCCAAAGCTGACTAAGAGTAGGCATAGGAGTATATAGGACTTGCTTCTTGATTTTTGGTTTAGCAACGGTGTAGAGAGTGCATGATCTAATGTACTTCACAACATCCTGTCGAAGGTTTAGCCAGTAAAAATAAATTTGCAACACTACCACTATTTTATCTACTTCGGAATGTGCAACATGCAACGACCCGAATTTAGTGCACCTCCCAGATCATCATGGCACGTTTGCTTGTAGGAACACATAGGTGTCCCAGGTGGCATAACAATTCACCCTGGAGGTGAAAATCTAAAACTTGCTTGTATTCTAGGAGAATCTGGTATGTGTTGTTGAATTTTGGATTGCTCTTGTAAAGATGCAGCCACACTGAAGTCTCGTGTCCATAAGAGTCGAGCATAGTGGTCAACGCCATAATCGGTGTTCGCTGAGATAGTCTAAAAAATTATTGGTGCTTCCCTTCTTGTACTTGATGTTCAAATGGAATTGTTGTAGATATGCGGACCATTTTTTATGGCGATTGTTCTGCAACTTCCCTTGTGTCTGTATGAACTGTAGGGGTTGGTGGTTTGTGTGGATGATTGTTTCCTGCCCCAGAATGTAATGCTTCCATTGTCAACATGCCTACACAATAGAATACATATGTTTATCATAAGTGGGATACTTTCAAACTGTATCTGAAAGTGTCTCACTATGATATGCCACCAGATTCCCCTGTTGGGTAAGAACTGCACCAATAGCATAGTCGAAGGCATCTGTCTCAATTTCAAATGGTTGTTACAGGTCTGGTTACGTGAGAACTAGTGCAGAGCAGAGGCGATGCTTCAACATGAAAAATGCCTTCTGTTGGGATTCAGACCAAAAGAACTTTTCTTTCGCTCTGCCCTTGATGACTTGACTCAAACGCCAAGTGATATGAGAGAATCCCAACACAAAACTGTGATAGAAATTGGCAAGGTCCAGAAAGTTGCAGAGATCTATTAGAGTGGTTGGGCCTGTCCAATATTGAATAAATTATATCTTGGCTGGGTCCACATGCACACCCTACTCATTAATGATGTACCCCAAATATTGAACCTGGGTCATACCAAAAGTGCATTTCTCTAAATTGGCACACAATTTGTGTTGTCGCAGGGTTTGGAGGACTTGTCAAATATGTTGTATGTTCTCTTCCCAACTTTGGCTGAAGATTAGGATGTTGTCCAGGTACACTCCCACGAACGAGTTGGTAAAGGGACATAAGATGTCAACCATCATTCGCATGAATGTTGCAGGGGCATTCGTCAACCCAAAAGGCATGACCACCCATTCGAAAAGGCCCTCCATAGATTTGAAGGTAGTCTTCCACACATTAGAGGGTTCAATTGCGACCTGGTGATAACTAAACTTCAAGTTGATCTTGCTAAAATATATGCCGCCCCTTGAGCTAGTATAGAAGGTCATCAATCCGTGGGATTGGATACCTATTCTGGATAGTGATCTTATTTAGCCCTTGATAGTCAATACAAAGTCTCCAAGTGTCATCTTTCTTTTGTACCAAAATGCTCGGGCTCCCACAGGGTGGTGAACTTGGCTTGATGTGCCCTTTCTGCAACAACTCCTAAATCTACCTCTTAATTTCATCGTTCTCCTAAATAGAGCGTCAGTAGATCGGTCCGTTGGGTAGCGATGTGACCGGGGTCAGATCGATGGAGTGCTTAACCTGATAGTGTAGGGGTACCCTTTTGGGTGAGGTGAAGATGTCCCTGTACTCTTCCATGACCTTGTCCATCTATTGTTGTCGTCCAGAGGAGCCTTGTCTAGAGGCTGTGGATGTGGCCACAATCTTCTTCTTGCCCCAAGGGTGAATCATAAGGAAGAAAAATTTCTCTATCTGGGAAATGATCTTACTGCATTTCTTCACAGAGATCAAAGAGATGGCGGTAGGCGGTGCTACCTTCGGTATCCTATATAGCTTATTGCCCAAATAAATAATGATAGTGTGAGGCCTAGACTCATACATAGGATGACACTTCCATAATTATGGTTGGCCATAATACATCACAAACTTCAAGAGGAGAAACATCACATAGTACCTCGTCTGTGAAGGGCTTAATGTTGTAGGGAAGGCGACATTGTTGGCTGACACAAAGATCTCACCCTTGGTGGAGCCACCCAATGGTGTATGACCATGGGTGTGGTGTGATTGATAGGCCCAACCGCTTCATGACCTATGCTAAAATGAGGTTTTTTTGGCTTCTGTTGTCGACAATAAACTGCAATGGAGATCCCTTCACCCACATTTGTGAGTGGAAGAGTCATTCCCCCTCCTCTAGATCTTCGGGCTCAATATTCTGGATATTGGTGGTGGCAATGGTGGAACTATGCTCCACATCAATAATATGCTTCCCTTTGTCATTCCCCTTGTCATTTTCTGACTCAAAGTCGAAACATGCTTATGATTCGGAAGCCTTCAGCACGGCCACCAATGACTGCTTGGCTCGACACTCACTAGTGTTGTGAGTGGGGCTCTTATGGAAATCACACTATTTCCCTGTGTCCTTCTTTATATTTGTGGTGTTGTTCTTTTCTTGTGGCTTCGATGGGTTAACCTGGGTCACCCTGCCTTGGATTTGTCCATTTTATGCGGTTTGGGGGTGTCTTTCCCTTGCTTCAGATTCGCAGATCCAAAGTCTCGCTTCTTCTATTTAAGTTTATGCTCTATCTTGACAACGTATCGATAGTCGGCACCCAGCGAGGAGATGTCCAGGAACTCCATCTCGTCCTGGATGTACTTGTGTAGATAGTTGCGGTACATGACTACCAAATGCTACTCAAAATAATTGATACCCAACTTCATGCAAAGGGTATGAAAAATATTGGTGAACTCTGACACATCTTAGTCCCTTCCCTACCACAACGTGGTCCACTTTATGTATTTATCTTCATAGCTCCTGATAGGGTAATATTGTTCCTTGATGGCATCTCAGAAAGAATTCCAAGTGGGTGTGGATAAAAACTGTGAGGATTCCCTCTTGTTCTTTTGTTCACAGTAGGTTTCCCACTAGTCCTTGACATGGGGGCAACTTTGAGAAGTGCAAAAGTAATATTTTCCCGATTGGAAAAGTCATGATCCAAAAAATATCCTTCCAGCATATTTAACTATCTATTTATGATGTCTGCATCTATCCGGCCTTAAAATATGGGAATGTCAAAGTTAACTTGTACCTTAAAAGGAGTGGCGCCTCCAGAGTGGCTGCTGGATGAAGATGTGTTTCCTATGGGTAGACGTTGAAGGATATGGGCAAAGTTATCCATCATCGTATTCCTCTGTCACTCGAGAGCTTCCTTGAGCAATATTTTGAAAGGATCTCCTGCTCCCTTGTCTTTATTTCTTCTGCCAAGGGAGGTCGTTGGGTTTGTGAGACTGGTCTTGCAAAGGTTCAACTAGTTCGAGCCCTAACTCCTTATACCATGACCTCGTTGGGGACATGCAAAGAAAAATAGAGAAAGAGAAGACTGCTTTGATACCATTGATCTAGGCTTATGCAGGAAAGCCACAAAATACAGAAATAAACATAAACACAGAGATGCAACATAAATAAAACTTCATTTCATTAATATCAAAGAACTAAAATATGCTTACATACATAATGGAAATAAACTAGCTTGGGCGATGGTAGCTTATCTCTGAGAAGACATGTGGTGGTTACATGCCTTTGAACTATGTTATAATGAGGCTCAGTGGCCTTTATCAGTGAGAAACAATGAGAAACCCTAAACATCCAAAAACCTAACCCTAGGAGATGAAGCACCAAAAGCTTGTGGGCCCTGTTGGGGTAAGTTGGAACATCAACTTCTTGGGGTTGTAACTTTGGTATACAATCTTCGTTTAACCATCATACCTTGTTTTGAAGAGCTCAAAGAAGAAGCTACAAAAAATTAGCAAATTAGTTTAGCACATTTTTGGGTGTCTCCGTTTTCCCTAAAAATGTCTTTTAGCCCCTCAAAACGACTCCGGAAGTTTAGGACTCAAAAAACTACCAAAAATAGTAAGTTTTGCTACAATTATGGAAACTGAAAAGAAACAATGGTGGGGGTCCAAGTGGAATAGGTGGGTGGCCATCAATATCCATCTAGATCACAAATAAACAACTGAACAAAGAACCCAGAAAAGATCAACCCAGTATGAGTGTCGTTAATCAATCACATCTATTCAAAATGGAAGGGAAGATCGATATCAAGCCATACCATGGCAAGATCAGTGCTTTGAAGCTAAATCATTGGTTGCAATAAATGGAAGTGTAATTCAATGTCCATCAAATTGAGGAAGAATATAAGATTTCATTTGTGCGGCTAAAATTAGAGGGCAATGCCCGAACTTGGTGGGAAAGCCACACGAAGACCCCGAGGATGGAGGGAGAGCCTCTGGTGACTAAGTGGGAGGAATTCAAAACCCTCATTAAATCATAGTTTTACCCTATTGGTTATGTAGAGGACTAGTGGATTTGGTGGCACTATTTCAAACAAAAGCTTGGGCAAAGCATGCAGGAGCACACCACAGAGTTAAAAAAGATGACCATAACATTGAATATATCCCCAAAGAACCCAGATGTACTCCTCAAGTATTTTCAAGGTTTACAACACCAACTGTGGGAGAAAATGATGTTATGTAAGCCCAAATCTATAGATGAGGCTTATGTACATGCACAATACCTAAATAACATAGGTATGAAGAAAGCACAATCAAGTGGATTGAAGCAAAGGAGAAACAAGATACTTCTAAGGAGGGGAAGAAGAAGCAAAAAGGGGGAAAAGATAAAAATATGGCAACCACAACACACTAGTGCAAAGATCCCAACAACTGCTGCAACATTGATGACCATACAGAGGAGAAGTGCTATAAGTTGCATCTAGATCTTAAACTAATGAACAAAAAGAAAGACAATAAGAATAATAATCTCATGGCCACTAATTCAAGTAACCAAGTTGAAAGAAGCTCAGACGTGGATGAAAAGATTATTTGTACATCAATGTAGAAGGAGGTGAATCTGATTAGCCTTTAACAATGAGAAGAGAAAGAAATTACCAAACCCTTCCGTAGAAAGGTACAAGTTAAGAAGACCAAGATTGATTCATTGTTTGAATCAGAATCACATGTGAATCTCATTTCAGCAAAGTTCGTCAAGAAGTTAGGGTTAGAAGTTCATGATCATCCAAGCCCATATCTATTGGGATGGATAAATAAGGATACAGAGCTGAACGTAACAAAATGGTGCAAAATCATATTTGTTATTAGCATTTGTTTTATTGATGAAGTAAAACTAGATGTGGTTCCCCTTGATGTATGTGGAGTCGTGTTTGGGAGTCCCTACATGTACATGTGAGATGCAATATTCATGCGAAGAGCCAACCAATATCGGCTTGTCAAGGATGTAAATTCATTCACCATTAATGCAAACAAAGGCAAGTCAAAAATTTTGCTAGTAAGTGCCAACCAAGGCAAGAAATTGATCAGTTCCAGCAAGAAGTATGTTTATTGTTTTTAATAGAAAATCAATATGTAGAAGAATCAGTAAGAGGCAAGGCATCCCTAGAGGGGTGTAACGAGAAATAGAAATAACAACTGGAAGTGTTGCCACATGCATATAGGGATGTGTTTCAAGAGACTAAATGGTTACCACCTAAGAGGGAAGTGGAGCACAAGATCCAGTTGCTGCCCGATTCCCCATTGCCAAATATTTCATTGTATAGAAACTCTGTTATAGAAGCAAGTGAGGTGAAGAATGTTGAAAAATACAACAAGAAATTCTCAATTTTATTTTGCCTTGATTAAATTGAGAAAAATTGAATTTCCACATCAATAGACAACTTGGATGATGTTAAATTGTGTGACATGGTTTGTGTCACCCAGTTTACTCAGTAAAATCGAGTTGGAGGAGTTAGAGTTCAATTTTTCATGTGTGATTTCTAATTTGTAGCAATCAAGGTCAGTTATCTCAAGTTGTTTTCAGTTAAACTAGTTTCAACTTTTGGAGGAACTAGTGGAAGGTCAGTTAAGTAGTGGGACTTCAATCAAAATCAATGATCATCCAATTAACTGATCAATCAGTCCAAAATAGTTAGCACATGCAGAGAATTTGAATTACCTAGCTGAGGTGGAGATTCCAAGGTAGTGTAACATCAGTTGTAGACTAGTTTTGAGTGTACAAATGTTGCATGTAGTTAGATGATGAGGCTAAGGAATTGTGCAATTCAATTAGAGGAGTCTCCTAAATAATAGGGGCTAATTCCTCAAGGAACAACACAAGGAAATAAGGGCTCAAGCAGAGGCATAAATTGAATAAGTCTAGGTCAGAGCATCTTAGTGAGAAAAGAGATTTGTTATTCACTTAAAGGTTGTGCTTAGTTGAGCAACGAAACTGTATTTGTGTGCATGTGTGTTATTTCTCATTGCATGTTTGTGATTGATGTTCTAAATTGTGAATTGAATTCTGCAGGTCAATAGAGTAGGTTTGTGTCTTATGATTTTTATTAAAACTTCATGAGCAGTTGCAAATATATATCATAATTTCTACATGGTATCAGAGTTGGATTCATGTTAAAGCATGAAATTTGAAGTTGTTTCTTAGAGGTTCGAATTTGAAGACCAGTGTAGCAAGATTTCTTCGGAGCTGAGAAGATGGCCTTTAATGGACTAAGGCTAGAATATGCCTTGGAAGGCACCTCTAATTTTGTTGCATGGAAGGACCACATGGAGGCAGTATTGGATGACAATGGGTTTTTAGAATACATCAAGTCAAATGTTGCAAAATCACAAGCATCTGATGCCCAAAACCTTGCTCATTGGAAGAAAGATGTAGTTAAGGTGAGGAGGATAATATTGGAGGGAGTACAAGATCATATTGTCTCGAATCTCCATGGAAAAGAAACTTCATTCATGATGTGGAAAGCACTGATAAAGTTGTTCGATAATAATAGTGACCACATGAATCTACCGCTCAAGGATAAACTTGGAAGTATCAAGATGCAAAAGAAAAACACAATTCTACAATATCTGAGTAAGTTTACAGAGTTTCTTGATGGAACTGGTGGGGTTGGTGTTAATGTCCATGAAGAAGACTTGGTAATCCTATCCCTTATGGTCCTTGCCAATAGCTAGCATAGCTATCGAGATTTGGTGAATGGGAGGGAGAAAATAACAAGTTGGGAGTGCTTATCGTTCGATTTGGTATAGGGGGAAATAAGGCAGAATACCATAGATGGGACTTCATCCAAGGGTGGGGATGAAGAAAAATTTTCATTGGATGAAAAGGAAAAGAAGGGAAAAGGGAAGAAATCCCAATTCAAACCAGAATCCAGTCAAGGGGGAAAGAAGAAAGATTCTTCAAAAATTAAATGATTCCATTGTCATGAATTCAGGTACTATGCCATGAAGTGTCCACATGAGAAGACAAGAAAGAAGATCTCAGGAGGAGCAGTAGGTGAAGCTTTGGCTTCACAATTCTAGCTTGACTTTACCCTCATTGCATGCATGACCAACATAATGATGGGGAGGATGTAGTGCTTGGACTCAGGTGCATCATTCCACATGACATGCAATAGAGATTTTTTCAATGGCCTGGAAGAAAAATATTTACAGATGCACATTGAGATGGGGGACAATGGAAGGTATAGCGAGATTGAGATTGGTACAGTCACCTTTCAAAGGGAGTCAGGCTCCCACCTCAGGCTCAAGGATGCCATGTTCATTCCGGGCCTAAAGAAAAATCTCGTCTTTGTTGTAGTTTTGGAAGATCGTGGTTATGATGTGATGATGTGATCTTCAACAAAGGAAATGAATTCCTGAGATACATAGCCACGAGACAGGTGAAACATGTCAGGGTTCATGTGAAGAACCTGTACAAGCTAGATGTAGAGGATTGTGTTGCATTGAGCACAAAGGAAAAGGAGGTGTAGAGGCACGATGTCGGTGAACTTTGGCATAGAAGACTTGGCCATTTGCATCATGGTGCTTTGAATATGATGCAGCAAAAAACCACAGGCCTCCCCAAAGGAGCACTTGAGCAGCAGGATGTATGCAAAGGATGTACCTTGTGGAAGTACACAAAATCCACATTTCATGATTGGGACAACAAAGCACATGAAGTCCTTGAAAGGATCCACTCTGATCTCTGTGGACCTTTCTCGATGGCCTCCACTACTAGGCACAAATATTTTTTCATTTTTATTGATGACTTCTCACGCAAGTGTTGGATCTTCTTCATGCGATAGAAAGATGAGACATTCTCCAAGTTCGTAGAATTCAAGGCACTAGTTGAGAAAGGAATGGGTAAGAAGGTGAAGGCTCTCAGGAGCGATAATGGAGGTGTGTATGTGTTGAATGAGTTTACTTATTTTTGCGAAAAATAAGACATTCAACGAGAGTTTACAACACCCCACAACCCACAACAAAATGGGGTGGTTGAGAGAAAGAACCATAGCATTGTGGGAGCAGTGAGGGCAATGTTGCATGATTAAGGCTGACCTCTACATTTGTGGGCCGAGGCATGAAACGCAATATTTTATTTGCAGTTTTGGAGTTCTCATCATATTCTTGGCATGATTACATCAAAGGAGGCTTTCTTGGGGAGAAATATGGATGTGTCACACTTTAAGATTTTTGGAGTCTCTGTTTATTTCCATGTCTCCAAAGAATCAATGAAGAAACGAGAGATGACAATAGAATTGGGGGTATTTTTGGGTTACATAGAAACTCCCCAAAACTACTGTGTGTAGTTTCCATCCCTCAGAATGAAAGTTGTGTGAAGGGATGTAAAAATTAATGAAGATAAAGCCATGCAATGCTCTCTTGAGAGGGAGATTTAGATCTCACCAGAAGAGGAGATTTTAGCTCCAAAGGAGGAACCTCAAGAAATTTTGGAGAAGCCACAAGTTGAGGAGAAGAGAGTGGAGATAACCACTCAAGTAGAACCATCTAGATAAGGCGGGAAAAGGATGAGGGAAGTTGAGAGACTTGTGCAGGATGTAAGGGAGAATATGGGTGCTCCTTCAAATCAGTGCAGGTAGAGAAGGTCACCAGATCGGTACACTAGCTACATGGCTTTAATGATTAAGATTGTAGAGACTGAGCCATCCTCTTTCAAGGAAGCGATAGAGAAACCTATATGGTTTGATTTCATTGTGGAGGAATACGAATCCATTGTAAAGAACAATGTTTGGGAAGTGGTCCCAAGACTAGCATGCAAAGTTGTAGGTTCGAGATGGATGCTCAAAGTAAAGCATGCAGCGGATGGAAGCATAGAAAAGTACAAGGCCAAATTTGTGGCCAAGGGGTAATCTCAAGTTGAGGGGATTCAATATGAGGAGACCTTTGCTCAAGTAGCAAGGTACTCATGCATTAGATCAATTATTTCTCTAGCTGCATAGATGGGGTGGAAGATCCACCAAATGGATGTGAAAACAACATTCCTCAATGGAGTTATTAAGGAGGAGGTGTATATCGAGCAACCAGAAGGCTTTAAAACTTTTGATCGAGAGTCTCATGTGTGCAGACTCAAGAGAGCATTGTACAGTCTCAAGCAAGCACCCTGTGCTTGGTACACTAGGATCGATAGCTATCTCACCGGTTTGGGCTTCACCAAAAGTGAAGCGGATGTAAACCTCTGTCATATATTGGTAGAAGGTAAATTATTGATTATTGTATTATATGTTAATGTAACAACCATGGTTAAAAATTCATGTAAAATAATATAAGACCAAGGTCACGAGACATGTATTCCAAGCTAAATGGTGGGGTATACCATCCTAGTGCGTGTTCATTTGGTTTATTATGGCTAAAGGAAATGGAAAAGGCTTTGCAAAGGCAAAGTGGCATCAATTGGCATTTTATTTATGAAAATAATGAAAAATAGGAGAAAAGGAAGGTGAAAGGTCACAGGTTGCATGCGAGGAGGAAAATGAAGAAAATAGAGGCCTCATTGATAAAAAGGCTTCTAAGAATTGGTTCATAGACTTTTGTCAGTTCAATTTTTGAGTTCTCTCTCTATTCTCTCTCTCTCATACTCCTGGACACTTAGAGTTTTCTTGGAGCACTCTTGGAGGAGTGTGGCATACATGAGTTTTGGAGCAAGAAGAAAAATGAAAAGTATGAAAGCATAAGAGGACATCGGGATCAACAACTAGAATGGGTTTTTCTTGCAGGTACTAAGTTACATGTATGATTTCCTTTCTAGTTATGGCATACATGGCACATGCATGTGGTTTCTTGGTTATGATCTATCACTGACATGGAGGAATCCCTGGATTGACGGTGGATTTTCTTAGCCTTTCTATTTCCTAGATAGCCATGGTGTTGCGGGTTTCTTTCATTTTGTTTTCTGGTTGGTTCTCATGTTCCTTTGGTTGTGGATTGAGTTTTTAGTTCCTGGATCCTTGGTTGGACAAACGGTCTGGAGCCTTGGTTGGAAAAACACTCTGGAGCCCTTAGTGGGTTGAGTTACTAGTCCTGGAGCCTTGGTTGGACAAACGATCTGGAGCTCGGAAGCAGCTGTGGGTTGAGTTACTAGTCTTGGAAGCATTAGTTGGAACAAACTCTCTAGAGCCATGGACAACTTGGATAAAGACAAATCTAGTGATGGTTAGTGATGTCCAATCGTGAGGTGGAATCAATGGTTGAGGGTTTAGGTGGTTTGGCCTATGGAATCCATGGTTTGGTTTTGTTGGATGTGTTTCATGAGATCCCACATTCATGCTTGGAATATGGCATGAGGGTGACTAGCTGAAAGAGAGATTTGGTTCAACCTAGTCTATGGCCGAGTGGTTTGTGGAAGTCCCAGACCTAGTTGCATTTTTCATATGTTAATAAGAGCTTCTTTACTCTTGTATTCGAAATGTAAATATACTTATTTATATGTGGTTTTCATGGATGTTATATCCTTGTTATTTATGTTGGTTATATGCTGGTTATGAGCATGTTTTATGCTAGTGATGATGTATGGCTCTCATCATGTTTTGATTTGTAAATGACTGAGCAATGAATGGATGATCTAATACATGATCATGCGGCTAATGTGAGAAGGCATCAATCCTTCTTGATGATTCTCAGATAAGTATGAGACCCCTGTGCTTAGATTTGTTGTTGAAACCTGTAGATTTCATATTTGTGATATGTTTGACGAAATGGCTGTCATGGTTGGGCTTGGTTACATCAAGTACTTGATCAAGTTTTGTGTCAGAGGCTTTGTCTTGGTGTTATTTATTGTCTTGGAAAGTCTCGTCAAGTTTTGGACAGTGGTTTGGAGACTAGCCATAAAAAAGTGGCTTAAATCTCATAGTCTCTAGAATAAAACTGATTGAAAACGACTACAATCTCTCCCTTATAGACATTGTGGGAGTGAATGAGGGTTTAATTCATTAAAAGGCTAGGTTAATTTAGGGGTTGGGCACATGGAGTGGTGGATTAGCTCCTAGGGGTCCTGTAGCTCCTACGAGAGGTCTGTGAAGTGTTGGTTCTTTTGTTCCACTTCCTTAACTGAACTTAGGGCGCTGAATCATATCATAGTAACTCTTCATCACATGTTTACCCCGATGGACCGATTAGCTTGGGTAAATGTGGGAGGAGGGTGTTACAGAGTGGTCTCCGAGCATGGTTCACCCCTGGACTAGATGGGTGAAATTTGTTTGTCATGCATGAATGAAGGATGTATATGTGCTTGTTATGTATGCATGGTGGTAGTCATTGTTACAGTTGTGTTGCCATGTAGTCATTGTATGCATTTTAGTTCATCATGATGTTGTTGGTATGTTATAATGTTGTTGTGTTGGTTGAGATAGAGTGGGAGATGCAAATCATCAAAGCGAGGTTGCAACACTGAACGTCGGGGTAAGAGCAGATTGTTATTAAAGTTTGTAAGTGGGTATGCATGTATGTTGGTTAATGGTTGTTATAAGCATTAGGGTTATGTACATGTCTATTAGTCTATGGTTTTTTGTGGTTACATGTATGATAAATGTTAGTGAATCAGTGTAGTCATATGCACGTTTGCCGGATAGTCATGCATGGTAGTAACTTCTTGTTGTTTTATATTAGCTAACTTGATGATTATATTATATGTTGTTGAGTATGTTATATGTTAAATTTTTGTTGTTATATGTTAGTTAACTTGATGATTAGGGTTATTACATTTAAGATATTGGTGTTATATGTATTATGTTGATTTGGATTGGCCTATGCAGATGGGTAGGGTTATGACATTCATGTATGAGTTGACCTAATTATGATAGTGTCTTGTACTAATCTAGACTAACTATGCATATGTGATTGTTATGCATTAATGACAATTGTTTATGAGTTTATCAGGTGAGCATGTTAGCTAATTATTGTTATGGATATCATGAACTTATTTATGTTTGAGTTGATATGTTGTGAAGTTATATCGTGCTAATCTAGATTGATTTTTCATACAAGATAACCTCCACTTAGATATATTAAGGTATGAATTTGCTTATGTTGTCTACTTGGTGCTTGATTTTTTTTTTTGATGTCTATTTGGTGTTTGAGTGTTTGGTGTCTGTTATGTCGTCTATCTGTTGTTTGAATGTTTGATTAGTAGCATGATATAAGTTTTTATATATAAGATTACATGGAGAAATGATCTTGTTTTAAGATGACCATGCTGACACAACATGTGCTGAGACAATTGATATGTACTTGAGTGTAAGAAGGTGCTAGTTGTATTGTTGTGATTAATGAATCTGAGTTGATTATTGATTATGACATGGTTGTTAGAATTAGTAGAGCTTGATTTCAAATTAATATATATCTTGTCTTGATCTTTGGAACGTGAGACTGACATGTGTGAGCAATTGCAGGGCACCATGCTTGGTATCAGCGTGACAAGGTAACAACTGATTGGTTTATAGCTAACAATTGGGTGATGTGACAGTCATAGTAAGACTCAATTGCAGTGAGTTAAAGATAAAATAAAGGAATTGGATGAGAATTCCTTTGGCTATATTTGGAAACCATAATTCCAAACGAATGAATGCTTTGAATACAAGAAGTCTTCTTAACCCTAATCTTGTCTGAATTTATGTGGATATGTGCCATATTCATGGACATGTATTTGAAAGGTATAACTGTGGGCTTCCATTTATAGCTAGATTCGTCAAGGAATTGTAGTTCTTTGAGAAGTGATTGTGTTTAGTTACAAGGCAGCGTGCTTGGCACAACAAAGTAAGGTAACCAGTGTATTGTTATGTTTATTTATGCACTGAAAGTTATGTGTTTACGATAGTATGATGCAAGTGATTGCATGGAAAATAGGTTGCCATGAAATATTGAAGAAGGCTCAGGTTGATCTTTCCCTTGGAAGAGAAGCCATGACAAATATATGAGGTCAGTATCATGTGATATGAATTTATATTATGCGATTATACTATGTCTATGTTATGGCAAGCAATGTTGAGGGATACATCAGCGGAATGGAAGCAGTATGATCGATGGCGTGCTAAAACATGCACGGATGGTGGAAAGACACTAGAAGCAAGGTTGCTTAGTAGAGTCAGTGTGTGGTCTATGGATGTGCAGTACTACTATTGTGTATATGTTGTACATGTTGCACCTGTGATGTTGTGTGCCTGTTGTATATATGGTGTTGTGTGCATATTGCATATGCAGTGTTGGATATAGATGGTGTTATGTACATGTTGGATATGCACTGCCATGTACATATTGTACTATGCACATGATGGATATGCTGTGTTGTGTGCTTGTTGGATATGCGGTGTTGTGTACATATGGTGTTATGTACATGTTGTATATGCAGTGTTATGTACATATGGTGTTGTGTGCATGTTGTACATATGGTGCTATGTACATATGGTGTTGTGTTCATGATTGTACATGTGGTTCTATGTACATGTTGTACATTTGGTACTGTGTGCAGGTGGTGTTGTGTACAGGTGGCGATGTGTACATGTCGTGCATATGGTGTTGTGTACATGTGGTATTGTGTACACGTTGTATAGGTGGTGTGGTGTACATGTGGCATTGTGTACACATTGTGCAGGTGGTGCCATGTACATGTGATGTTGTGCACATGTTGTGCACATGGTGCTATGTATAGGTGGTATTGTGTACATGTTGTACATATGGTGCTAGTGTAAATGTAATATTCCCTTTTCTTGATATGGTCAAAATGGACAAAATCTTCCCATGGTATTGACCCATGGCATTTGCCGTCATCTTTCGAGGGAAAACAATAAAGTAAAGTTTCTAGAGAGTCCATCAATCCTATAAAAGGGGATAGGAGCCTGATAGTGGGATCATCCTGACTTTTCTATCTATTTGTGTTTTGTTGAGAACTTAGCGTGGTCAGTTCTAGCTTGATCTTGGGATGAGAACCCCGTGGTGACATTTGTTGGTGGATCCATCCAGGGTTCATGTTTGTGCTTCAATATCTTTATTTTATTGTTCATTGAGGTCTTGTATGCCGAGGCAGGGGATCCATTATTTTTCCTGTATTTGGGCATGTCTTGTTTTCTAAGTATTAATTGAAATAAGGGTTGCATTTTTCCAGATCCCTTGTGTTCGATGTTTTTGATTGCAAGCATTATTATTATAACACCCAAATGTGCTAGATTTGTTGATTATTTCATCATTTGGGATCTTATAGTGTTATCCGAGCTGGGTTTCCTTCCATCTTGAGGGTTTATTGCACAATAATTTAGAGACTAGTTTTCAGTGATTCGCCATAATCACCCTAGCTAGTAATCTATCAATTTCGGTGGGTTATTCACATCCACCCTAGTTGATATTTGCAGAAAGATTTCCATATTTATCAAGCAACTTAAAATTGAATATTTTATAGGTTATAGGGTATATTTATTTATCAAGGGAATATATCTATAGTACAAAGATCATTATACTATAGAGCGGCTCTATTTGGACTGTTGCAAGCGACGGGACAAAGGTATTTTCTTTATGGCGACATTTGTAAAAGGGCGATTGAAATTTTCTTTATGATTTATCTGTTTTTGTAACTGTCGAGACAAAAAAAGGGGCTATCCATTAAGGATCGCAAGGCCGAGAGGCTGTTTAATTATTCTTGCCACTACCAAGGGTGTTCATGAAACAGATATGCCGCTTTGTTGTACAAGACCTGGGCACATCACATAACAAAACCATTCACTGGAAATAGTGTAATTGACCAGTTATCCTTTAGTTGATCTATTTTTGTGGTGACCATAAAAGTCTAGACCGATTAGACGAGATTCTATTATTTCAAGAGGCCAAGATTTCCTAACAAAAGAGCTAAGTCTGTTATATGAATTTGACCTCAAAGTAGCAAAGTTCCTATCACACGTACCAGGGATCTATTACTTTAGCCATTGATTTTTAAAGCTGAATCCACCTTATTGAAGGACTAATATTGTTATGTGCATGAGAGTTGATTTTTTAGATATCATTTTTTGGGATTCAACTGCGTTAAGTAAGTCATTCATCTATGACCATTTCCATGAGAGGTAGTCGTCACTAACTAATTTCTCATAATTTTTTAATAGTCCAATTAGAACTCAGTGCATCGGGTGATGCTCACAGGGGTGAATAAATGGGATTTAAGCTAGTGAAATGAATCACAAAGCATCTATCATCACTTCTGGGGCTTGCACTCGGTAACCAAGACTTCCTGGGAGGTCACCCATCCGAGATCGCCTTTGGCTCAAGCGCGCTTAATTATGGAATTTTCCCCACAATCAATCCCACTTAGCTTCCTAACCCATTTGCAAAACCTTAACAAGTATTGTGCCTCATGAACCATTCAAGTAGAGTTCCATTCACTCTTTTGAATCTAGGTATTGAGGGGTTTTCGCAGTGCATTATATTAGATATCATTTTTTTGGGATTCAACTGCGTTAAGTAAGTCATTCATCTATGACCATTTCCATGAGAGGTAGTCATAACTGACTAATTTCTCATGATGATTGGTGCTTTGTGATTCATTTAACTAGTTTTGATCCCACTTCTTCACCCCTGTGAGCATCACCCGATGCAATGAGTGCCAAGTGGAATATTAAAAAATCATGAGAAATTAGTCACTTATGACTACCTCTCATGGAAATGGTCATATATGAATGACTTACTTAACACAAATGAGTCTCAAAAAATGATATCTAATATAATGCACTGCAAAAACCCCTCAATACCTAAATTAAAAAGAGTGAAGGGAACTCTACTTGAATGGTTCATGAGGCATAATACTTGCTAAGGTTTTGGAAATGGGGTAGCAAGCTAAGTGGGCTTGATTGTGGGGAAAACTCGAAATTTAAGCATGCTTGAGCTAGAGGTGATCTCGGATGGGTGACCTCCCGGGAAGTCCTGGTTACCAGGGTGCAAGCCCCGAAAGTGATGATTAACACTTTATGATTCATTTCAATAGTTTCAATCCCACTTCTTCACCCTTGTGAGCGTCACCCTATGCAATGAGTGCTAGGTAGACTATTAAAAAAACATGAGAAATTAGTAAGTTATGACTACCTCTCATGGAAATGGTCATAGATGAATGACTTACTTAATGCAGTTGAATCCCAAAAACTGATACCTAATATAATGCAATGAGAAAACCCGTCAATACCTTGTTGATATTTTATCAAACGTTGGTTGAACATACTCTAGTCAATCAGATCAATTCCTTGTTGTAGATTGAGGCAACGTTGGTTGAACATACTCTAATCAATCAGATCAATTCCTTGTTGTAGATTGAGGTGTGTTTTGTGAATTTGTCTTTAGTAGAAGCAAAGGTCGAGGATATTTTCGCTACTTCAATGGAAAAGAATCAATTGTGATCGAATTAAATTATGTAGGAGTCCCAGTGGTTGAGGCCAAGTGTATCAAGGAGATAAATCTAAGAATACAAAACTATTAAGTTGCCTTGCATAACATTCTTAAGAGGCCGGGCAATGAATTGCACAATAAACGAGGTTTGCTTGAAGTTATTTGAAGAGAACTAGTTCCAGATTTGAAGTTTCTCTTTATTTACGGTTGTAGCAGCTTACCCAAGGACGCCGAATTGTTTCCAGAGCCATATTCCGAGAGGCAACATCATCATATTGCATCATTAGTTGAAAAGAGTCTATATCACCATTTGAAGGGGCCAAACTGTGTATGCTACCAGTGAACGAATTTGCAAGTTGATGTGAACCTGATATCTCTCGTTGAGTGTGCACTTGAGAGAGGAACGAATGTGTACTTGAGGTTGGTACAAATATCTATGTTATCTGGAGTAGCATATGGTCCAGGAACCATTAGAGGATATATATGCTAGCAATGGAAACGAAGCAACTTCACATAATCAAGCACCAAAGACAAGTGAATAGTCAAAGCAAAGGGGGACATCCTAAGAGTCTTTATCATTTTGTATGTCTATAGTTTGTTGGTGCAACAAGTTATCATGCATGTTCTCGCTGTACAACATGAGGCAAAGTGTTTGTAACACATTGGCTAGGAAAAATCATGTTAATCATATTTGGATGCAAATTTGTAGCGTGACTAATTATAAAGATTTTCAACTAGAATGTGTGAATGTGCACAACATAGTCTTGTTTTTCTACTATCTATTTATATCCCTTGTTTGATATTTCTCAGGAAAGAAGGTGCATGAAATTTAAAGGCATCTATAATTTTAAGGGATATGTTCACATAATTCTTTTGACCATAATTCGAAGCAACTCATTTGAAGGAGCCACATGCCAAATTTGAAGACAAAGAATTGTTTTTGCAAGGGTCGATTTATTCATCTAGAGGCCATTCACATAGGCACATAGTCAATAGTTTCAGATCATGGGCACATTAATTTTGCAGAGGTAATGGGAATTTATTATATCCTTTTGGTACCTATATTTTTCCAATTCCCTTTCGCCAGGTGACAGGGCAAATACTGGATTATTGGTGCCAAACTCTTATGGTGAAACAACAATAAAATTGAAGCAGTTTGATGAGATTAGTTATGCTCGAAAAAGTCTTGTCGACTACATTCTCTGTCATGGAATTTTTAGGGGTCTCATATGCCAATAATGCATTTGCTATTCTAGTTGAATCGCGCTAAGATAGAAACATTCTTATCAATATCCCTTACGCGAAGAAGAAACACTTTCTAGTGGAACCCCTTGAAGAGCTTGAAAAAATGCAACTAAGAGTGTTGAACACAAGAACTCTCCTTTTCAGAATCTAGCTTCGACTTGACATTCAGTGCGACTTAACAGGGAAGATTAAATTTTATTTGATCCATCCCTTGGTGCTCGATAATGCATGTTGTTTCAATGGTCCCTTGGGTGTGTAGAAAAGAAGAACTTTATTGATCCCTATTGATCCTTAACAAACATAGATGTTCCAGAGATATGTTTGACAATGAACCTTGTTGCAGTTTATCTCACATTTATAGATGATATAAATATAATTATGAGGGTCATTATATAATCACTATTAAGGAATGTGTGTATGACATAAACATGGACATATAGGCATCTTCTACCTTTCTATTGGGTGGCAAAAAAAATAAGTGGGCCAAATTTGTTGAAGTGAAGGCTTGATTGATAGAATGTTGATATAATCTCTCCATGAAAAATTAGTACTTTCTTGCTTTGGTATGGGATAAAATGGATTGTCTTGAAGAGACCTAGGAAAACACCCAAAAACTTCTTGATGAATTGGAAAGAATATATGGTCCTTTATGCAACAATACCCCCTTAAACCAAAATAATGGTCAAAGTAGCAAACCATTCTGAAAAAGAGTCCATTTCATTCTACAATCGAAGCACCCAGGGGAAGTGAAGGAAGGATAAGGAAGAGGGGCTATGCTCTTCACACTTGGATCTGAATTACAACAAATAAATTCAAACATAGAACTTCTTAAGTTAGAGGAATTAGACACTTGTTTGCCCATGGTAGGGCAACCAAAATGGAAGAAAGTCAGTTGAGCTCTCAAGCCATCCATGCTTGCATTAATACAACCCAAAATCTGGGAGCATCCTTGTGAAGAGGTCAGGCTCACAATTGCTTCTTGTCTTAGGAGGATTGTAACTTTAATATCAACAATACTACCTTACAATAATGATATCATGAGGGAGATATTGTAGCTGATAGTAGAAGCCCTTAAAGGGTTGAACAACATCATGCTTCCTGTTTTTAAGAAGTGACGCAAATTATTAGAACTCATGGTACAGGTTAGCTTTGGGACATTCATGTTGAATATGGAATGTGACGACTTAATATTTCAAGTATTCTAGAAATTTTACAGATAATTACATCATCTCATCCATACCACGTAAAGATAAGCATGAAAAATATTGTGTCCTCGTTCCTAGAAGGAGATGTCGACATCTACAAGATACCGAGATCCAAACTTTTGACCATTTGGAGGAAGGAACTAGTTGTATCACCAACTGCTTATGATCTAGTGGAGAATTTGGTCATGTAAAACATAAAATTGCTCAAAAGGATGCTGACTAAGAAGGATCTTAAAAGGATTGATGGAGGAAGAAAGAATAAAGGTAGTAAAACCCACAACAAGAATGAACTAAGAAGGATAGGACTATGTTTTTTATCTTCAAGGAACCTTGGGAAATTAACCATTCATGTCCAGGTGATAAGGAGGAAACAAGGGTAGAATAATTGTATACTCCTTCAAATCAAGGGGATTCATCTATAGTTGGGTTCATTAATTTTTAAGAGAGCACCCATGAAGGATCCGAGCAGTCAAGTACAGATGGCGAGAAACAACACAAAGTTTTTCTAAGAGACTTGCAATACAAGCCGATGATAATTAGTCAGACTGACAAAGTACACGAGGAAAGGAAGGAGGTAATTCCTCCTAATGATGTGGTAGAATCTTATACAATTGAGCCCATAGATATCCAAGAGGACATCTCTGAAGAGTATGAACAATCAAGTGTAGATAACAGTCCACCAGTACACCCATGCTTCACAACTAGAGAGGATGAATAACAAATTTTCCCCACATGTAGAGAAGGCTAGGAAGAATACATTCAAGGAGACTCAAGTGAGGAACCAATAGTAATAAACCGACATGATGAGCATGATCATGAGGGGCAAACTGACAAATATAGTATGTCGAATGAGCCATTTTTGAGAGTCGGTCAAAGGTTCAAGTTGGAGCTGTGATAGTTGAGCATTCGATGCAGAAAAATACAAAGACATTTAGCAAGGCACCAAAATTTCTAGTAGAGGACTTTTGGGAAAAGTTCATGCATTTCAAGACAGATCTTATGATGTTGAAGCAAAGAATCTAGGTAGTCCGAGACACTATCTTACAGGAGAATAGGAAAATTGAGGAGCTCATATGGGTATGTGCTAAATCAACGACCAAGTTGTCTAGTGTTGAGGAACGACTTAAATCCCTCGCAAGGCAGAAAGAGGAGTATAGGTGGGAGCTCCAGAGTATCCCCATACAAGAGTACAGAGATAAGGTTTGCAACATTACCAACCCACCTTTATACATTGGGGATTTCCCTCAACTCCCTAAGTTGAAGAGGCTTAAAGATACCAGAGTGCAAGGGGGGAAAACCTAAAAAAATGCAGTAATGTAGAATCCTTTCCCACACCAAGGAGTGGTAAATACTCAACATGAACCCTCCCAACAACAATATCATAGCCCTCTTGGAGGAAATTCCCAAGACATCTCAAATCATGACATTTACATGGCAAGGGAACAAGTTCTCCTGCAAATGTGAAACCAAGATTACATAACTCCTCCAGAAACCAACCCATCCACCATGACGAATGCAACACCTAAAATACCTTTGACGATCTCTCAACCCCTTATATAATCCATCCCACGTATGGCTAAAGGGCTTCTTCGTTGACGGTCCATAACTCAAAGGCTGCTCAAAACTACATCATAGTTAATGACTTATCTTAGTCGCCATCTGCTATGTCAACATTAGAAGTTTTACAGACATGCCCAACTCAACAAAAACCCCTTCTTTCTTTTTTAGGTTCAATCGACCTAATCGATTCTCATTTGATGAATTTCGACTTGGACAATGTCGCCCCACGTCTTCCATCGACAGTCGCCTTTCAAATTCTAGTCATAATTCAGAACATTAACATCCATCAATTCATAATTGATGAGGGAGCATCCACATGTATTATGTCCAAATTAGTTTGGCAGAAACTAGGATCTCTCGAGCTTAAACCAACCGACATAACCTTCAAAGCATACGACGGTCACCTTTATGCTCCTGTAAGCCTATTCAAGGATGTTACAATGCAGCTCGCTGGTAAAACTATGCTCATAGACATAGAAGTCCTAGATGCCCAGTTGGATTACAATATCCTTCTTGGCCGCAACTACGTGTACACAAGGACTACAGTTGTGTCTTCAGTATTTCAGATTATGATGTTCTCCCATGATGGGAAGATCATTACAATTGAAAAACTCACGTAATACGAGAAAAAGACATCCAACACCCCTGATGGTGTGTTACCTTTCATAGGATCTTCCCCAGAGTTGATCAAAACCTTTACTGAACACAGAATAGGGCTTTTCAAGCCATCACCTCTCCTCGGTACATACCTTGGGGACCCACCTTTGCTGGAGGCTATCCCTATAGCCACAACAACCTTGTTGTGCATGATGAGTTCATAAAACACCCCTCAAAATCAGGAACCAGTTCTAGACACCCCTGGTGTTGCAATTGTTGATTCTACATTCCTACCCTATGCCATCACACAAACAACTTTCTTATACTTGCCCTAGTTTTGTCCCACACCAAGTCATGGAAACACTCACATTGAAAAATATGGCTTTCATGATACTTGTCTAGTATCTGGCCCCTTAGGTCATGTCAACAAACTCAGGTATCACCTCAATAGACATTATTATTATATCCCCTCCTCGGGAACCCACCCCTAAACGAGCTACACTTGCATTGACACTAGCAGGTGCCAACAAGAGGTACGCAAAAAAGGAAGAAGGTAGAAGCCTTAAACTCCTCCTAGTCCATGGAACTACCACCCTGCACTTTATGTGAAGTAGTAGGGCACCCTACCAACATGTGCCCTAAGTTAGAGGAGTTAAAAGCTCTTCAACATGCCCCAAAAATGCTTGTGGCCCCACCTCCACCTGTAGGAGAGAAGGCCACACCAGCACACAATAAGGCACTATGCACCAACCATGCATGCGCTATATGCATAGAGTATAGGCATTGCACTCATCATTGCCCTAAAATTCCTCAGATTCGAGATGCATTGGGTGCACTTGCTCAAGCCAATTTGGTGGCTCCATCACTTCCAACCATGTCAGAGATAGATGATGGATCCAAAGCCGTATTTTGCATTTTCAAAGAAAACTAAGCATGTATGGTTCACCCATGCGATCATCGTTATTCTACCTCCCGCCCTCTGTTAGTTCCTAGAAGAATGGCAAAACTTCCTCACACATGCATCCTATGCCACGGACCCGACCATATTATCAATCAACGCCGATAATTGAGCAAAATTGTAGACGTCTTTCTCTTATTAGTCCACATCCCTAGAATAAATTTCTCAAATCAAGCTAGATGTTCATGCAATCGTTGTCACATCTCCTCCCAAGCATATCATACGCAAAATTGCCAATATCTTCCATGTTTTTGAGCAGCTAGAGCAATATTGTGGAAAACTAACATTGGGGGCATGCCTCCTTCTACCAATGCCGATACTAAGATCCAGAGGTGGCCAACACCCATGCATGTTCCATATCATGACACTAACCATGTGTCATCATCTCATGCTATGGGAGTTGCTGATACCCACACCATTCATTACATCAACAATAGTCCCATGTGCAATATTTGTACCGTTGAATCCCATGGTGCTGAGACATGTCCCATGTTGAGAACATTTGAACAACTTAGGATACAACATCCCCTAGTTCACCAAATCCCTAAACACCATCCTCCCATGGAGTAAGATGAATTAGCTCCTAGGACACTAACATTATCACGAGAACCTTGTCCCAGTCACCATAAATTCGCCATTATGGAAACTCTCCCACCGCCTGGTGCTGACGACACGCAACATCACATAAGATTCATTTTATCTTCTATAGGAACCCTGATTTGTGCTATCCGCTCTAAATTATTTGGTGTCGAGACAACTAAACCCACCACAATAATAGCACCACCATCGATTGTACAGACCCATCAAATCTGTACATTTTCAATTTCGCTAGGTTCTACAACATCAACCATAGAATTATTTTCTTATTTGTCTCCTAGCACAGCTAGGTCCCAACTTCCTCCTCATGACCTCACACAAACTGCTTCACCATTAGATAATATTTTTCACCCAGACAAAGATATTCTAGAGGCCATGAATGAACATGAATGTCCATGAAATGTCATGCATCATCAATCATTCTTTCTATCTAAAAAATCATTTGTGCCTATTGATGCACCAAGTCATGACATTTGCACAATAGAAACAAAGGATTTCCTGCCACTAGGACAGGTAGATTGTAAAAAACCTCATCCCAACACTAGACACATTTGAATAAGGGAACATATCAAATATCTCACCTACCATCAAGGTAGATATTTCAACCAAACTTGGAATAGTCGAGGAAATCTCACAGGGGGTAGCATTCTCTCCAGAGGAGTTGGCCTCATACAAAGCCCTTTTAAGAATATAGGGATATCTTTGCATGGGATTACTCTAAAATTCCAGGCGTCAGTCCTATCATCGTGGAGCACCATATTGACATATGGCCTGATGCCTACCTCGTTAGACAAACACAACGTCAGCTCCACCCTTCTAAAGCAGAAGCAATCAAGTGGTAAATTGATAAACTTCACAAAAATAGGTTAATTTTTCCTATTTCTTACACCTCTTGGGTTTCTAACCTTGTACCCATCATGAAAAAATAGATCACCATTCATGTTTGTACTGATCTTAGAGATCTGAAGAAAACATTTCCCAAGGAAAATTACTCTACAACCTTCATCGACCAAGTTATCAATGCATGTGCTGGTCATGAAGCCCTGTGCTTCATGGATGGCTTCTCATGTATAATCAGATTTAGATTCGCCATACATATCATTATGAAACTACCTTCACAACCCCATGGGGAAAATTCACATTCCTAAGTCATTCCCTTTGGCCTTAAGAACAGTGGGGCCACTTTCTAGTGGGCCATGAATTATATCTTCCATGATTTGGCTCATCTCATTCTAGCCTATTTGGACGAACTAATAGTACGATCCAAAAAGCATATAGATCATTTGGAGGATCTGCGCCTAGTGTTCCAAAGATGTTGACAATATAATATGTGCTTGAAACCCCTCAACTGTGTCTTTTGCATCAACATAGGAAGACTAACGAGATTCATTGTTTCCCAACAAGGTATTAGAGTTGACCCTCTAAAGGTCCAGGCCATCCGGGAGATACCACCTCCAAAAACTTTAAAGCATTTACAAAGCTTAAAGGGTAAGGTCAATTTCTTACGTTGTTTTGTTCCCAATTGAGCCACCTGTGCGCGTGGATTTTTTCACCTTCTATATCAAGAAATCTCCTTCCAGTGGGATGAATAGGCCCAAAAATTGTTTGAAGCTCTAAAATATGCATGATCTCAACCTCCATTGATTAGCCCTCCTGACCACACTAAGGACTATACCCTTTAACATCTGAAGTAGCCATTTTTGGGGTATTAATCCAAAAAGTATCAGATAATAGAGAACACATTATCTATTACATCAACAAGAACCTCTCCAAACCTGCCTTGAAGTATGATCCAACAGAAAATACAACCTTAGCCCTAGTACACTCTGTGTAAAAGCTTCGACATTGTGTCATCCTATGGACCAGCACCGTAATAGAAAATATCAACCCCATGAGATATTTGCTTACTTGTCGTATGATGAATCATAAATATGCCTGATGGGTATTTATCCTACAAGAATTCAACCTACAATTTGCTTCCCTGAAAAGAAAGAAGGCATTGATCCTTATAGAGTTCATCGCAGATCTCCCTATCGAGAACCAAGGGTCCCTCGCCAATGGTTATTTCCATAATGAACATTTGTTCTTCATATCCAGAGATGACCCCTAGTACAGAAGCATTCTCCTCTTTCTTAGATCTCATAAATTCAACCCTCAGCTTACTCATGACGATCAACGACACATTTTCCATCACTCCCCTCGGTACCTTCTTACAAGTGATGTACTCTATCGTCGAGACATTGACACCATCCTCCATCGATGTCTTACTCTAGAGAAATATGATCAAGTCTTAAATGATTATCATAGTAGAACCTGCAATGGCCATCTATTTGGTATGGCCACTACCCAAAATATCATTCGTGCAGGTTATTTTTGGCCCACTTTGTTTCACGATTGTACTCAAGCAGTTAAACGATGTGACCATTGCCAAAGATATGCTCACAAGGCATGAGCCCAACCTACTCCCCTTCACCTAGTCATTGCTGTGGGTCCTTTTTGAAAATGGGACATCAACTTCATGACCTGCAATCCCCCATCCTCTAGCAGCCATAAGTACATTATGGTTTCCATCGACTATTTCAGGAAGTGGGCAAAAGCCATTCCCACTTATAATAACACAGTAGAAACTGCTGCCCAGTTTTTATTTAACCATGTCATAACACGGTTCGGTGTTCCTAAGGATTTGGTCTTGGATCATGGAAAACACCTTGAGAATGAGATATTTCAAGACCTATCCCAACACCTTGGTTTTTCTCACGAGTTTGCTTCCCTATACTACCCCTAGCCCAATGGATAGGTTGAAGCAGTTAACAAAGTTCTCAAAATAATGTTACAACATATGGTGAACAAACATCAAACCAACTAGCACCAAATGGTGCTCTCAGCCTTATGGGTGTATCGCACAACGGTAAAAGCATCCACATGGTTCACACCCTTTCAACTGGCATATGGGGTTGTAGGTGTTCTCCCCATTGAGTGTGAGATCCCCACCTTACACTTAGCCATTAAACTCCTCCCAGATACCTCACCTTTACAACAAAGGCTAGTACAATTGGAACATATCAATGAAAGTCAACTAGAATCACTCCAACATAACGAATCCCACAAAAAGAGGACTAAAGCCTCCTTTGACCACAATATAACCTCTCGATCATTTACTAAAGGGGACTTAGTCCTTCGCTATGATGTTGCCATCTAATATTTAGGACCAGGGAAGTTTCAAACATTATGGAAGGGACCTTACATAGTTAAACATTGTCTCCTCAAGGGGGCGTACATGTTAGCAGAACTTGATGGGACTTGCCTCAAAAATCTTGTCAATGGGATCTACCTCAATTATTTTTATCCATAACATACAAAACAACCCTAGAATGTAAATGTATGCACCATGACTTATTTTTATGATGATCACCTCATCACCGATGTATGTTAAAATCAATCTCTCATTATGTGTCATAGATGGATTAGTCATCTACCTATAATCACGGGTTCACTGATGGTGCCTCTCGATGGTCACAAAACCTCATTGCAATAGTCTGGGCCATATCATTCTCCTAATCCCTACCCTTCCACCAAAATGGGCTTTGTATCGAGCCAACCACTAACAATCAAGTTGAATACGATGTCGTCATAAGCCTCATGGATGATGCCTCTCATTTAAGTATTAGTCACCTTCATGTGTTCCTTGATTCCCATCTTGTCATATTGAAGTTGAATAGAGCCTTCAAAGTTCGTGACCCTTGCATTTTTTGGAAATACCTGCATGCACAAAGGTTAGCTCATGTTTTTTTTCATATCACATCTTCACATATGCCAAGAGATAAAAATCATGTAGTAGAACGCATAGCTAATCAAATCCTAGACTGGAATGTATCACATATATATCATCATCGAGACACATAAATCATAAACATCATATCCATCAAATAAATGTGAAAATACATCATATGTATAAAAGCATACAATATATGACACAGCATGAAGAGCTGCATAAAATCATCATCTCGTATGTATATATATATATACATACGAGTTGATGATTATATATATATATATATATATATATATATATATATATATATATATATATATATATATATATATATAGATATATATATATAGATATATATATATAGATATATATATATATGTGTGTGTGTGTGTGTACAAAAAATACATATGTTGGTCATCGCTAGGAAAAATCGAGTTATCAAAAAGGGAGCATCTTCATAATGGGTGATTCCCTTGGTACATACACAACAAAACTACCTCTAGGGTTGGGGTCCAACGCCCCCATCACCCCCTACAAGAGACCCCCTGGCCCAGTCGGGAGCTCATGACCTCCTTTCACAAAACCATTAGCAATGCCATGATCAAGACAACGTCATCTTAGTCATGGTACTCTCCATTCCATTTTGATATAAAACTAATTTTTGGGCTCGTTTTTAGCCTCAGAGTACCTCTCAAGTGCACCTTTCCATGTTATTTGATTCATATTGTTTAGTATATTTCAACTTATATATGTTTTCATCAAGATGTTTTCACTTGGGGTATTGGTCGTTGAAGTTGTAGGTATACCAACAATTTCCCATCAAAATCAGTCCCCTGGTGGCTGTCGATAGTTAAGGTATCATTCTCCACTTAGCATGATAGATTTCCTACAAAGCTTTGCACATCTCGACGTCATTTCTCTGAAATTCACCATAGTGTCCATCATCTCAACCACGTTTACCACCACCTTCCCTTGCATCTAGTAAATGTCCATGCTGGTCAATAATACCTCCCCATACATGGATCACCCAATTTCATAGATCACCAAATAGAATTGGGATCCATGACCATTCACTCAGGCCTGAGAGTCATCTTATTTGCATGTCTTAAGGATCAACTTCATTTTCCTCTTCTTTACTGATTGCTTACCAACCCCACTCCCAGTTCGCCCCATTTATTTTTTGTTGGATTGAGTTGAATACACCCTTGCATTCTACATTTGGCCTACTATCCATCCATGAGGCATATCCCATCTACATCACTTCATCTGCCTCATTAACCTAACACCAAGACCAACAAATGGGGCCCTTGCCCTCAGCAAAAGACCCTACCTGCATCATCACGTGGGTCATGATTTTATTAGGGCACTCGTCTCCGTGTTTGTACATCCAAACCAATTTTTTACATTCTTTTGGAAAGTGTACACATTTTCTTAGGAAAAGGTTTCCCACCCATATTTTCTTGTCTTGTACCTAGTATTAGTCCCAAGTTGCCCTTGGTTGGAGCTCACTTATCACCACACCATTCATTGATAATTCATTACACTAATTAGAACATGCTTATACATACCCTGAATGTCCTACCGACTCCAGGGGCATTTCCCCCCAAAAGAATTGTTTTGACTATCGCCATTTGCATTATAGCTCCAACCTTAGGCAATTTTCTGTATCCATTCATATTGTCAGCTCTCATTATCATTCCTTTTTTGACCCACTATATTACAATCATCTTGATCATTTATCTTGATTCCCCAAATCAACATTTCAAGCGGTTGACGCTTCTTTATTGTTGACTTCAACACTCATCTTCAAGGATCAAAGAAGTACCTTGGGTGCTCCCCCCTTTATGGGAAATCCTTGGGTGGCATAATGGGAATCACTATCACCCATTGATGTCACCGGTCTCCTTGACATTCAATAACAACATAAGTTTTTCATGTCAGGCTAGTATCGTAAATTGTGACTGTTGCAGTTCTCTTATTTAGTTGAAGACCATGCACCGCTTAGCAACTCATTCAACAATTCTCACATTTTTATGCATGGGAGGTACCTAGATTCGAATACCCATGCATCCATGATCACCTCACTCAACAATGCTTCACTTTTGATGCATGGGGTAACCTAGTTCAGTCTATTTTTCAGAAGCGCCCTTGAGGGCGTAGGGAGTTGATGGGCCTTCAAATTAGACATAAATTAAGGCCCATTTGACCATCCTTCAACACATTAAACCTCTCTTTTTCATTAGATGACATATTTTTAACTTTAATATGTTCATTAGGAAGGTTTATATATAACTACATATTTGTGCCTAATATTATTTATTTTTGTAGAATACTGTGAGAATATTGGGCAAATTATGAAGATTTGGAGGTGGAGATAATCTAGGGACTTGCTCCTTGCTACAGGAGGATCAATATTGGATAATGAATTAACAAAATATCATGAAATTATTGACAAAATTTGGAGCTCCAGTGATTGAGAAAATTTAGGAATGTGTTCCCTGCCATTTTAATGCAGATTCATGGTGTTGGGAACTAGATCCACAATTTGAGCGATTTTAGATGGGAAAACTTCCTCCTTTCAAGGAGAACGCTTCCCCATAAATTTGTATAAGTAGAAATTCGAATTTTCCTCTAGGGGCATGTATTTATTGGTCTTCTTGTGGAGAAAACTTGTTCCTTAGCAACTCCACTTTCATTTCTAGCAGGAATGTACTTGTATTGATTCAAATAATGAAGTTTGGTGCCATTTTTAGCTTCGAAATCTTGGTTTCATTCATAGGAATCTGAGTTTCCTTGGTCTTTTCCATCCTAAAATCCTCAGATCCCTCTTGTATAATTTCTTTATGTCCTTTGAATGTCTTTTTCACTTGCATCTCTTATTTCTGCATTTACTATTCAAGCTTCTTTTGTTGTAGGTTAAATTCATTAAATGATTGAAGTGAGTTGTTTTGTAGGTTATTTATAGATTCACAAGCATGATTCATCCTTAGAACAACTTTGAAAAGTAATCTTCATCATTTATATATTTGGATTGGGTTACTAGTTCACGAATCTAGAATTTCTGGAAGTCCCTTGTAGCAAAATAATAGTAATTTTTTTTTCTATTTTTTAGCACGTGTTAACATGGGTATTTTGGAGTGATTCCACTTGGAATGGAGTCCTAAAACACCTTACTTAGTAAAAAAAAAATTCCCATCCCATTTTCATTTGATTTACTTGGGCATTTGGCAAGTTATCTCCCCTTGTAGCAAAACAGGGCCTCCTGTAGCACGTGTAAACTTGACCAGATTTGCTCCAAAATATTGGTTTTTGTCTCTTAGGATTGAATCATGTCTACTAGGCTCTGAATCCATGACTTAGGAAGACCAAATACCACTCTAGACCCACCTTTCCTTCACTACAAGTACAAATATGCAATCAAAATTAGAAGACAAATTTCCCCATTTGAATAACAATGGATGTTTTCTTATGAAATGTACATGGATTATGTTACTAAAGATAAGTTTACTTGAACACAATGATAAAAAGGGTGATCTATCAATTCAAATTAGATTAGACTTGATTCTTGAATTCATGTTTCCTTAAGGTTTCAGTTACAAGCATTATTGTTGAAAAGATCAAATTTTCTTTTTCAAAACAACATTCCACATTCTGCAATTAGAGTATTAATTTCCATTCTACAAGTAGACTATTGTTTCCATTTTTGCAATTAGGTTAGTGTTTGATTTCATGATATTCACTTCATTGCATCATATCAACTAAATAAGGACACATTGCATGTTGCGCATACAATGCCGACACCTCTTAAGTTTGTGCGAACTCTGGGTTGATAATTTAAGTTGGTAGCCTTGGGAGTTGCAACATTCTTGTTGCAATACTGGGGCTCATCAATTTTTGGCACCGTTGTTAGGGAGGTGTCAAAGTATGCATTATTTTCTTCCATAGTTGATTCATTTCTCTTACTTTCTGCAAGAACACAAAATTTCATTGGGCATATTTCATTTCAAAGACATAAAATTTGCATTGCATTAGCATTATTATTCAAAAGAAATTATTAAAAAAAAACACTTTTCCAACACAAAACCCCCCATTTGATCACATGGTGAAATAAGAACCACATCACCATCCACTTTTGTAGGTAGAAGGAGAAGAGGTGGCAGAGAAGGTAGAAGAAATGGATGGAGATGATGACAATGAAGAAGATCCTCTTGGATTTCCCATTCAAGATATTGATATTAGGGTTCATATGAAGAACATCCCTCCATATTTCCTTCCCAACTTCCATGGTATGAGGTCAGAGGATCCATAAACATTTAGAATTTGAAATCCTTTGTAGATCTTATGGTTACTTACTAAGCACTCAAAAATTGAGATTGTTTCTCGCAACATTGAAGGATAGAGCTCTTAAATGGTTCATGAGTTTAGGGACTAATTCAATAAGATCACTGAAAGATATGCAAAATATATTTCTAGAAAAATATAAAGATCATGATATTAAAGAATAAATCTTTAGAATGAATCAAAAAGAAGATGAGAGCCTTGAGGATCTAATAGAGAGATTTATGTATAATGTTAAGAGGGGAGATTTACATCATTTAGGATTTGGCATACTAAAAACCCTCTTACTTAGACCAATTAGGGATGAGTGGATCGATCTCCTTGATCTCATGAGTAGAGGTGATGTATACCAATTATCATTTGAAGAAATTTATTAAACATGCAAGCGCATATCAAGAGAACGGGCAAAAGTAAATCAACATCAAGATTGGTAAGTCAAGCTGAACTTGGAAATTTTTTTGATAACTTTAAAACATAAATTCTTAGCAATCTAAGTGAATAAGTAGAAATTTTAAGAATGCAAGATGAGAAAAAAGAATATGCTTATATTTGTGTTGTCCATATAGAATCACGAGCTATTAAATATTTCCCATCATTACCAAGGTTGAAGGAAGTTTACCAAGAGGACGATGAAGGAAGTCAATCTCCAAAGTAACTATGTTATGTAGCTCCAAGAATACCATGGTAGCCTAGTCAACCTAATATGATGCAAGAACCTAATTCACAATTTCAAAGTTATGCCCATCCATCTCAAAGTAATTGGAACACACACTTTCCTTGACAACCTTGGCCATATCAACCCCAAAACCAATATTGGCAACAAGATTGGCAAGAACCTTATGGGAGAAATCCATAATATCCTCAATATTTTCCTCAATATCCTCCATACCCAACTACATGTTATCCCTACCATCCACCTCCACCATAACCACAAACTCAACCACATCCATCTCAAAGTTCCACTCCCACTCAACTACCTGTACCACCATTTCCAAACCCACACAAGGAAGTAGCTCAACCCACTTACAATGTTGAGCTACAACACTTCCAAATGTATCCTCTTGATATAAATGGTATTCATCTTCACTTAGGAAGAGTATTACAAAAAATATATTCTCTTGAAGTCATTGAAGAACAACATTAAGAAAAATAAGATTCAAATGAGAAGACTAAAGAATCATGGTTTGCACTTTATGAAGACAGACATCAAAATCAGAGATTGAGAAAGTTCCCTCATGCTTACCATCAAATCCTCCAAGTGTTCAAGAGAATAATAAAAAAAGAGAGGAAGATTTGAATGTCATGATAGAAGAAAACATGAAGAATGATCCAGATGAGCAAGCAAACTAAGGGCATCAAAGCTATATTGAGGTTTGGTTCTAGAAAATCAACAAGATGGAGCATCACTCTCTTCTTCAATAATGCTTGATATCGTCAAAGTCAAAGCATTTTGTCTCTAAAATTTAGGTACACGTCAAATCATATATTTCAAGCCTACAAATGAGTTTATCTGTCATATTGATGTGCACGTGGCTCCATTAGAAGTATTCCTATACTTAAAAGAGATTTTGTTTTTTTTTTCATGTAGAGTAGGATAGAAAAAAGAAATAAAAAATGAAAAAATAAGAGAAAAATAAAATCTAAGGTGAAAACCTCCTTTGAGGCGCATGAGGTTGGCTCATTGATTAAAAACCTCCATGAGGTGGTCAATGGGTTGGAAAAAGAGAAAAAAGAGAAAAAGAAAAGATCCTAGGTGAAAACCTCCTTTGAGGCACCTAGGCAAACCTACTAGTTGAAAACCTCATTGAGGCATTTAATAGGCCTAAAATAAAAAATGAAAAAAATTCTTTGCTCCATGTATCTCTCTCTTATGAGTGCAGGTGCTATCCAACCTTTGCAAGCAACAAGAGCCATTTAGCACCAAAAGAAAACATTTATCAAAAACCTAGTCAAAAGAAGTCAAACTTGGGCTTCCTCCTCCTTTGCCTAGATGCTCCAACAGGACCAAGGCCATGTCAGTCCATCACCATCATACATTTCCAACATCCACCCTCATTTCCACACATTTCCCATTCATTTTGCTCGCTATCCTAAAATTCTATGGGAGGGTTCTGTTTTGCTACAGGAGACCAAAATACATAGGGCAAAAAATTGTTTTTACCATATCTAAAAAACTGTGTATCCATTGGTTGATATTTTTCATGTGGAGATGCATATGGATGATGATAACATGCTCAAGGAATTTCAGAAAATTCCAGTGCACACTTTTCGATAAATTGACCTCCATCACCTACAACCATTTTTAATTTTTCTTGAGATTCGTGAAACCATTTGCCAAGATTTTTTATGAGGAGGTGCATAAGGATGATGGAAAGGTGCTCAAAAAATTTGAGGTCAATCTAGTATACCATTTGAGAGATATGGATAAAACAATTCTACTACAGTAGACTGTCCTGAAATGCTACAAGAGCAACCAACAAATCTACAAGAGGGAGATCAACTTGGAAAAAGAGCCCCAAAGGTCCTATTTTCCTTGGGAAATGTTGGGAGAGGTCCACTCAAATTCCTTCACCCCAATCACCGCTCCATTCAGCCAAATCCATCACCAATATTCCACATCTGACCACACATTAAAAAACATAGAAAAATGACTCTGAATTCATATTTTTTTTCCTTTCCCACAACTTTCACCACCTTCTAAAGATTCTATTATTGTCCCTAAAACACAATATCATTTTTCCAAGTCCTTAAATGTAGTGTTAGATTATGAGAGAAATTGAATGACTGTTACAAGAGGAAAACAATCTTGTAGCAGCCTTCACAAATTCATTAGAAAACATGATCCAAGGATTCTTATTGCTCTAGAATGAAGAGTTGGCCACCCTTGAAGCTTGAGGAAGCCACACCATCCTCGAGGAGAGATTTTAAGGTCACACATCCACTCCAACAACAACAGATCGAAAAATGGAGAGATACTTGCAAGCAAAAAAGGTTCCATTAGTCAACTACATGATGTGAAGACCTGTGCATAAGAAAAGCAAGGAAATTAGCACCTCCAGAGGACCATGGATCGATCATTAACTCAACAGCAACATGCATGCCTCTCCAACAACCATCAGGTAAGTACATGTATGCAATATTCTTCACCTCTTCTCTTGAGCGTGTTATGGTTAGAAATTTGTTTTCAATGCATAAGAGAGGATGTTTCATAAACTAAGGATGGGTCAACAGTCTCGACCACCCTCAATTAGTTAAGTGTAGCTAACTCCCTCACTCATGCAATGTAGGAAATCCAAATTAAGAAGGGTGATGATTACGAGGAGTGGGGACAATTTTTAAAAGAGGAAATTCATGCAAAGGCCAAGTCACCAAAGCACTCTGAGCCATTACCACAAAAGGGAATAAATGGTATGAGGCTCAAATTCACTTGCACAATTACTCATTCACAAGAAACAGTTGGAGAAACCCATCAAGGTACAAAAGGACGAGTTAGATACTCTGAGAGACTACCTAGGGTTCCACCGAGCTACTTCGAATAGTGTTTGCAAGTGCTACAAGAGGAGCTACAAGAGGATCTAAATTTCTACATGAGGCTTGAAAGGAAGCTACAAGAGATAATTGAAGGGAAAAAGGGAGCCAAAACTACACAAAGTTGTCCTCAAACCCTCAAGAACATGATAGAGATATCTTGAAAGGAGTAAGTGGCTTTCTCCCTCCTTTTTTTTTCCATACCTCTACATGGATAATTATGCTTGAATTAAGTGCCCTATAGCAAACAATTGTGCAATAGTTCCCTTAGGAAATTGTTATATGTGAAGGCAAGATAAGGTCAAAGGAAAGTTTGTTTTGATAAAAAAAATATTAGCATCCTTCTCCCTCTCTGATAAAAAGGAGAACTTAACACTGTCCTTACAACTAAGACTGATCTAAGGCCAAAATTTGAAATACACCTAAGTAATCTCGAGAAGGAGCAATAGGAGAAATGGGGGGAGGTTTCAACAACAGATAGCCCACATACACAACAAGGATTCATCAACATCCTCTTGTGGTAAATATATTTCTAAGACATTAGTGGATGGGCTTCTTTGAATAATTGAAGGGGTATGATGATTATATAACTCAAGAATTTGCCATGGCACTAAATCCTTAGGAAGAGGATAGTGCCACTACTGTTATTAGAGGCCTTGCCATCTCTTTAAATGTTGAACTCATAAGTAGAGTGACTACCTTACCCTTAGGAATTTGATGCAGAAAGTAGGATATATAAATGAGTGTTACAACGAGGAAGAACCTCTTTATTATGAGAGAAAATCCTGTAGGGGATAAAAATAGAGTGAGAAAAGAGAGCCTACCTTACCCCTGGGATGAAGTGTCATATCACATCCTCAAATACACATCTTGTGAGGGGAGATTGAGTGGTATATATGCCTATCATTTTAGGCTACTCCATGAGCTAAGATTTAAAGCAAAATTTCCTATTTCATAGAGACTCGGGATTCCCCATTTCCTCCTACAATATATCGTTGACAGAAAGTGAGGGAAGGGAAGCAAAAAAATATTGCCCACCATGGCATCATTAAGCTAATTGTTATGCATTCTCTTAGTCACCTAAGGAACCCTGTGCTATGGACTGATCTTGTAGATATGGACATGAAATTTTTCTTTGAAATCCAATCCATCATAAGTGAGGAAACACCATCCTCTAGCATTGGAGGTAGGGAAGGAAAGAAGGAAGAAGAGGAGGCAACAGAAATAGAGGAAGAAGAAGCAGAAACTGAGGAAGGAGAAAGAGAGAAACAAGGAACAACGAAAGAGAACCTTGAGGGGACCTCCAAGCCTCAAGAGACATGAAAACAAGGACAACAAACAAGTCTCTCTCCAGGGAACACTAAGCAATAAGTGGTTGTAACATTGGCCACATTGGGCACACCTGTCAAGGCCAAAAGAAGGCAGGAAAGGCAAGGTCCCTTATACTTTAAAACAAGGAAGAGCACGAGGATAAGGCAAGGGAAGCCTCAACCTCCTTGAAAAATCCCTATCACTATTGATGAGTTAGCAAGCAAGAAGGAAGAGGTGGGACCTAGTGGGGGAAAATTTGAAGAATTCACCTCTCCTAAGGCAAAAACCAAGCAACTTTTGACACCTATGAGAAGGCCAACCACTAGAGCAGCCACAACTAAGTAGCTCAAAGCACAAACTTCCATGCTATAGGAGAAAACAAAGCTACTATAGGAAAAGCAGAGATGCTACAGGAAGGGACATATTTGCTACATGAAGGGACATATTTGCTACAAGAAAGTATAGAGAGATGCAAAAGCCTGATTTTGAGCAAATTTACCCTATATTTGAAGAGGGACATCTAAGAGAAGGATTGGAAGTATTGGTTTTCCAAACTTCGGAAAATAACAATGACAAATCATGGGCAAACATTGTGGACATTAACAGGGATAATTTTCTTAAGACACAAGCACAAGCCTAATTAGAACTTGGAGAAAAGGATGGATCTACAAAAGAAGGAGTTGGAGAAGAAGAGGAAGAGCATGGAGCTATATAATATGTGCTAAAATTCCTTCTGAGGTAGCTTGAGATGTTAAGGAGGCCACCAGAGCCATGAATGATGCATAATTAGGTCACTAAGTTGCTCAAAGGATGAACAACATTTTTAGTAGGGGGTATGATGAGCCTCCAAATTATACATAAATTAAGGCCCATCTGATCATCCTTCAACACATTAAACCTCTCTTTTTGCATGAGATGACATATTTTTAACTTTAATATATTCATTAGGAAGGTTTAAAGATAATTGCATATTTATGCTTAATATTATTAGTTTTGTAGAATTTTGTGAGAATATTAGGCAGATTATGAAGATTTAGAGGAGAAATAATCTAGGGACTTGCTCCATGCTATAGGAGGATCAAGATTGGATAATAATTGAAAAAATTATCATGAAATTATTGACAAATTCTAGAGCTCTAGTGATTGAGAAAATCTAGGAATGTGTTCTCTATCATTTAATGCAGATTCATGGTGTTGGTAACTAGATCCACTATTTGAGGGATTTTGGAGGAGAAAGCTTCCTCCTTTCAAGGAGAATGCTTCCCCATCAATTTTTGTAAGTACCAATTCGAATTTTTCTCCAGGGGCATGTATTTCTTAGACTTCTTGTGGAGAAAACTTGTTCCTTAGCAGCTCCACTTTCATTTCTAGTAGGGATGTGCCCGGATTGATTCAAATAATGAAGTTTGGTGCCAATTTTAGCTTCTAAAGCTTGGTTTCCTTCATATGAATCTGATTTTCCTTGGGCTTGGCCATCCTAGGAGCCTCAAAGTCCTCTTGTATACTTTATTTATGACCTTTGAATGACTTTTTCACTTGCAACTCTTATTTCTGCATTTACTATTCTTGCTTCTTTTGTTGTAGGTTACATTGGTTAAATGATTGAAGTGATTTGTTTTGCAGGTTATTTACAGATTTACAAGCATGATGCATCCTTAGAACAACTTTGAAAATTCATCTTCATCATTGAGCTACTTGGATTGGGTTACTAGTTCACGAATCTAGAATTTTTAGAAGTCCCTTATAACAAAATATTAGTATTTTTCTACTATTTTTTAGAACGTGTTATTAAGATTCATTTGAGTTGATTCCACTTGTATTGGGTCATAAAATAATTCAATTTAATATTAAAATTTACCCCATAGAATTTGCACTTGACTAGGTTAGGCATTTGGTAGGTTAACTAGCTCACTAGTTCTTGAATTTCTAGTTTTAGAGTAGTAATTTTCTATTATTTTTTAGCATGTGTTAACAGGGGTATTTTGGTGTGATTTCACTTGTAATGGAGTCCTAAGACACCCTACTTAATAACAAAATATTTCCCGTCTTATTTTTATTTTATTAACTTGGGAATTCGACAAGTTATCTCCTCTTGTAGCAAAACAGAGCCTCCCGTAGCACCTCTTGTAACACGTGTAAACTTGGCCATATTTGCTCCAAAATATTTGTTTTTGTCTCTTAGGGTTGAATCATGACCCCTATTCTCTAAATCCATGATTGAGGAAGACCAAATACCACTCTAGACCCACCTTTCCTTCAATGCAAGTACAAATGTGCAATCAGAATTAGAAATTAGATTTCCACATTTGAATAACAATGGATGTTTTCTCATGAAATGTACATGGATTCTGTTACTAAAGCTAAGTTTCTTTGAACACAGTGATAAAAAGGGTGATTCATCGATACAAAATAGATTAGACTTGATTCTTGAATTCATGTTTCCTTAAGGTTTCAATTACAAGCATTATTGTTGAAAAGATAAAATTTCCTTTTCTCAAAACAACATTCCACATTCTGTAATTAGAGTATTAATTTACATTATACAAGTAGATTAATGTTTCCATTTTTTCAATTAGGTTAGTGTTTGATTCCATGATATTCACTTCATTACATCAGATCAACGAAAGAAGGGCAAATATCATGATGCACATACAATGTCGAAAACTCTTAAGTTTTTACGAACCCCGAGGTTATAATTTAAGTTGGTACCCTTGAGAGTTGTAACATTCTTGTTGCAATATTGGGTCTCATCAACAATTATCATCATCAACCATAAACAAGTCATCCACATCAACGCTAACTTGACAAGAGAATTTCCTATATGATTGTAGTAGTTAGTCACTAGTCATCATAACAAACATGGGACATGCCGACCTCGTATAACATTTTTTATTTCAGAATTATTTAGAGCATGGTTATCTTTAATTCTAAGTAAAGGATTTTCCCTACTCATCTCCACCATAAGTTACTTCATCTCTTAGGATGTTGGTAAGACTCTCAGTCAGAGCAACAAAAAGTGATGTATTTCGGCTATACACTTGTTACTAACCTCATACAGTAGGGGGCAACTGTAATCATATGGAAATTGCACACTCATCTGTATGCATTAAAAGACACTCAAAGTCAGTGATCAACATATACAAGGGTGACATTTCCAGCTGACAACACCATGGACACCAAAAATCAAAAGCTTTCCTAAGGTTCAAGTTAAAAAATTTGACTACGTGGGTGCACCATTACCGAAAATTAGCAGTCGCACAATTGTTTCTTTGATAGCTGCATGGTTGCAGAAACGTCCTGTCAACACCTCGGGCCACAAACTTTCTTGAGAAACACTCCAAATCTTGACATGAGGGGATGAAAAATTCAAGCCTTGAGCCCCAAGAAGCCTTAAAGGCAAGGAATTGGTAGCTCTCATCTCATTTATGAGGTGAACCACTACATTAATGAGCCTAGGGAAGGAGGAGTGTCCAAGAAACTCTATAAATACATGTTCTAGAATAGCCAAGAACACGAATAAGCAAATCATTGTTATGTTATCAAAATTTATCCCTAAGCAATCAATAATTTCAATTTAGAAGAGGATTTCATCATTGAGAGAGTCTTCATACTTCTTTGAGAGAGAGATGAAGCTTGCAAAGATATTGATGAAAGGAACCTCCTTGTTGAGGATTTTTGAGCACCATTGTTCATTTTTTTTTTTCCAAGTGTCTTTAATTGATCTATTGTACTTCTTCTACATTCAACAATCAATAAAGGGAACCATTTTCCATTACTTTGTTGATATGTTTGCTCCATTGAACATTGTTTATGTGTTTATTTCCTAGTTTTTAGTTTGAAGTTGATATATGCATTGTTTTCATTACTTACAATGCTTTGTTTACCCATGTTTGTCCACTAACAACAACCAATTGCTTGTGATCTCCTTGCAGGAAACAACCAACTCCATGTAAGGTGTATTTGGTACTCCATAGCTACAAAAACACTACCACAATCATATTATATTGAGTATTTGTTAAACATGCAGTCACATATTGGCCATTCCATGAATGTTCAAATCCATTAAGGAAATTCATATGTTTATGCTTACCATAACTCATCACTTGATGGTAAAACCATTTGATTTAATTCTAGAAGAACTTTGTCCAATGCACTTGGCCTCAAGCATTAAATGCATTCTCTTAAAATAAAATTCTTAATTAGTGAGTGCATCATTCGCTCATTTAACTATTTTCCATTATGATAATATACACTACATAGATTTAATAAGAGATTTAGCAAATCTTATGTACTGACAGTTTTCTGCCTTAACCATGCTCCTCTTGGTATTCATTCAATATATGCCTTGAGGTGAAAACATATTAAAAGATGCAAAATCAACCTAATGGAATTCTTACCCAAGTTATTCAACTTACCAACATTTGTAGCATGGGTGTTATTTCATATTTGCATTGTTTCCATCACCATTTATACTCAACTGATGATTTCTTAAGGAGTCATCTGGCTCCTTCCTTAGTCTTCCTTGACAAATATTCTCTTGTCATTGTCCTTAAGGTTATTTTGATGACTAAAGGCACTTCCTTTGCCTCAAATCCTGCTTCTAAAATGTGGTCTTTAATATCCAATTCCTAATAACAATCTACATCTTTTCCCATGGACTACTTCATCCCACATCAACTATTAGTAAATTGATTAAAACAATTGCCACAAAATTTCTAAATCAAAAACAATTTCATTTTACTCATTCATTGATTTTCAATATCTTTTAGGTATCGAAAATCAATCAAGCATTTTCAAGCTCAATCTTATTCAAATTATAGCCTAGTTAAGTCCACTTTGATTGATTCTTAAATATTTAAATCTAATCCCTTATGCAACTTTGCATTTACTCAACAATGGATCTTGGAAAATTCATTAAGAACTTAGCATATTAAGTGCATGCAAAAAGGTTTAATTGAAAGTTTCTTAAAATCTTCAATAGGCTCAAAAACCCTAATGTTTCTTAATAGTGTAGGGGAACCCTCCCCCTTGCACTCCTATGCATACAAGTTGTCTTAATGTACACTACATAAATATCATCATTTATTATCAAGTTCCACAACCCTATCATAGGATTTATTTTAAATCTCTAATCATTCTAGAAAGTTTTCCATGCCTCGTTCATCTTCCTTAATGTCATGACCAAAGGCAGATAGCTTTCCTTTTTGAATTCCTTAGGAAGGAATCTTTTCAAAAGTATTTTCTTCCTTTTCTTAAGTAAACCCACCCTAGTTTCACAACTAGACAATGTCTTTGAACTATCTGTTTCCTCACTAGAAATATCTCTTACGGTATCAGTGAATATGGTAGAATAAAGAATACACTGGGGGGGGGGGTTTGAATCAGTGTTGTTAGCACTCAAATCTACCTTAGGCTGAAGTAAGGTAAAACTCAAGGCTACATCAAACCACGCTTAGCCTCGTAGCTAGCCCTACGAGGACAAGAGAGGGCTCTCTCCGGGTCAATCTCGGCAAAAGATGATCAATAAGGCTCGAGATGACTGAAATAGAAGCTAATTTTAGGCTAGGTATGAAGTACAAAGATTTGATTTGAGTTTTTAGGAGTTTTTGTGTTGAAACAGGGAAAGGCAAATTTGGGCTTGGGGATGAGGCACAGTTTTTTGCAGAGGTCTGAATGGGGCAAGGAAGGCGATCGTCTTGATGATTTTAAAGGGAATGAATGGGTAGATCAGACTGATGAGGAGCTAAGGAGAGCAAGAAGGTTTCAAGGATTCTCCTTAAACAGGTGAAAACATTGAAAATCAAACAAATTTAAAGGCAGAGCATAACAATCTATGGATTCTTCCTTAACACTTCATTTGTTCAATTGCAGAAGGTGAGAAAAGGAAAATGATACACATAACAACTTACAATTACTGAAAGAAGCACACCATCAAAACATAAAGCCACATGGATCCCAAACAGTGCTGCAAAACCTTGGTCTTTCCTTAGCCAAAAATGCAGAGAAAATATGTACAATAGTATGCCAAAGCAATCCCAAGTGTCCAACCTCTCCAACCTCTGAAATGATTGAGAAATCTACATCATATAGACCATCATAACCCCTTCCTTGCCTCTAGGGGTCGAGTTCATCATTCTAGGAGCTGTTTGAAACTAATTCTAAACAAGGAACTGAAACTCTAGGTAGTCAAACAACTTACCCCTATATGCTAGGAAACTGATTCATTCATTTAATTTTCACCTTTTAGTGAATGAATCCTCTGGAACAAGTAAAAATGTGCCAAAATTACATCATACACATCAAATTACATCAAGCTGGGTCAAACATCACATCAAGAGGTGAAACTAGTCACAACTGGCCGAAATTCTGAGCTGGAAGGTGAAAATTTGACCAAAAATCTCTATGCGCCGCGCGCCTGAGCTCTACGCGTCGCGCACCTTTAAGCCTGATTTTGGGGCACTTCCTGACATCTAAATTGAGCTCAGGTTGGCTTGTTGGAAAGCCCTGGATGTCTACTTTCCAACCCAAGTGGAATTTTCCAATTTGGTCTCCATTTGACCCTCCAAAAGTGTATTCTCCCATAAGTACTTCTTGCTGGTGCAAAAAGTGGCAGAAAGGTGGTTTTCATGATGTTTTTTGAGCTTTTGATCACCCAAAACTTGATGAAATGTCTTGAAAATTGCTGAGCATGTGTATTTTATCATGAAAAATCCAAAACTGCAAGCCATTTTTCATTTGGACCTCCCAATCTTATGGGTCGCGCGCGGCGCACAGGGAGGCGCGCGGCGCACTGGGCTTGAGGCGCGTGGTGCATAGAGCCTGTGCGTAGCGTCTTTTGCAGGAGACTTTTGGAGGCCTTCCCGGTGTCATAATTAGGTGCAAGATAGCTCGTTGGAAATTTCTTTGAGTCTAATTTCTAGCACAACTAGAATTTTTCAATTTGGAGTTCATTTTCCTTGTCAAAAATCAAATCTCCCAAGACTGGTCAAAATGTGCCAAATGAGGCTGCCTCAAGGCAGAGTGCTATTGCAGTCAACTTTTGAATGCCTTCCTCAACTCCAAATTGAGCTCATGATAGCTCATTGGAAAGATATTGTTGTCTAGTTATCATTTGACTCATCAAGCAAGTAATTTGGCCAACCATGCTAGGAGAAATCGTGATTTTCCCAAGGTCACTTCAGAGGTGCATTCATTCTCCCGAGGCAATGGTATTTTTGACATTTCTCTAAAACCATGACACCTGTGTAAAAAGTGAAGGAGGTTTTTCTTCTTTGGCATGTTGTGGACAAAAAAATCTCTCATTTTTTCAAAATTCATCTTTGATTTCTCTGGAACATCTTTTGAGTGAAACTTATCCCGATGTGTGAAACAAGGGATTTTGTCGAAATGAAGCGAAATTAAGGGGATAAGGGGCTTCTAAATTCTTGGGGAAATTTTTGGAAGTAGGGAGGGATGTTAGGAAGTAGGGGAAAGTGGA
>APFE030244422.1:0-11280 GCA_000404065.3 Pinus taeda
AAACAATGGTGGGGGTCCAAGTGGACTTGGTGGGTGGCCACCAATATCCACCTGGATCATTCCTCCCCCCTTAGGAAGCAATGGTCCCCATTGCGTTGAGTTCCTCCATGAGATGAGGAAACTTTTGCTAAATTTGGTCCCTGGTGAGCCACTTTCCCTAGTGAAGGAGCTGACCTGCTTTGACAATTTGATACAGTTGGATATTCTGTTGGCGAGTGTGTTTGATCTATGTGTCCATGATCCGGTCAGTTGCAGCTTGTTCCATGCAATCTGGATTTAACTTTGTGGGTGTGAGCTGTTCTGCAATGTCGAACGTGTCTAGCAATGGTGGAAAGTATGGTCGAAGGCGATCTACATTGAGCACTGAGTGCAGGCCAAGGAATGGGGGAATGTTGAGCTCAAATGCATTGTCTCCCATAGCCTTGGTAATGGTTTAAGGACCATATCAGAGTGGTCTAAGTTTTCGATAGGCTCCGGTAAGGTGTTCCTTTTGTAGATGCAACCAGACTTTGTTGCCCACCTGAAACTTGTGTGGCACCCGATGTTGATCATGTCACTGCTTGTACTTGGCATTTGATTTCTCCATAATGTCATGGACCTATTGGTGAATATGTTGGATGTGCTCATTGAAGTTGTTGGCCTTATCTGCTTTGGACTGGACATGAGCCAAATTTGTGTGAGTATATGAAAATGGCATGGCCACATCAATGGGACATAATGGTTGGAATCCCAAGCCCACCTGAAAAGGGCTTTGGCTAGTCGAGCTATGGAGAGCTCGATTGTAGTTGTGTTGAACATAGTGGAGGCTGTCATCCCATGTGCGTGGATGCTTTGAGTTGTACATGCACAAAATGTGTACGATCATCCTGTTCACAACCTCTATCTAGCCATCAGTTTGAGGATGGAAGGTTGTGAACTTAGTGAGTTTGGTGTCGAGCATCGACCAAAGGCTGGACCAAAATGTCCTGAAGAACCTGTTGTCTCGATCTAAGATGATAGACTGTGGGATCCCAAAGTGTATCCACACTCATTCAAAGAAGAGTTTAGCAATGGCTTCTGTTGTGATAGTCTTCTTGCAGGACGCCATAATGGCCATCTTCAAGAACCTGTCAACGACCACAAAATCACAGTCATTTCCATGCTTAGCAGAAGGAAGGCCCGACATGTAATCCATGGAGATGGATTCCCAAGGTCAACTAGGGGTAGGCAGCGGGGTATAAAGGCCTTGCTTCTTGATGGTTAGTTTGGCAATGGCGCTGATAGTGCATGATATGATGTACTTCCCAACATCCTGTCAAAGATTCAGCCAATAGAAATACTTCTGCAGTAATACCACCATTTTCTTGACCCCGAAATGCCCAACAATATGACTGTAGTGTGCTTCCCAAATCATCTTGGCACGCTCGCTTGAAGGAACACAAATGTGACCTAGGTGGCATAACAGGGCATCCTAGAGGTGAAAATCTGGAACATGTTGACCCTCTTAGAGTGTCTGGTATGTGTGGCTGAATTCTGGGTCACTTTTGTAGAGAAGTGGCTAGTAAGAAGTCTCATGCCCACAAGAGTTGAGCACGGTGGTCAACACCATGATCGGTGGTCGACTGAGGCAATCTGCAACATTATTAGTGCTTCCCTTCTTATACTTGATATTTAAATGGAACTGTTGTAGGTATGTGGACCACTTCTGATGGTGATCATTTTGTAATTTCCCTTGGGTCTGTATGAACTATAAGGGTCGATGGTCTATGTGGATGACCGTTTCCTTCCCCAAAATGTAATGCTTCCATTGTTGGCAAGCCTGCACTATGTAATACATCTCTTTGTCATAAGTGGGATACTTTTGGACTGTGTCTGAAAGTGTCTCATTGTGATATGCCACTGGATGTCCGTGTTGAGTAAGGACTACCCCAATAGCATAGTCAGAGGCATCTATCTTGACCTCAAATAGTTGTTGCAAGTCTGGTAATGTGAGCACTGTTGTTGCGCAGAGGTGATCTTTCAACTCTGTGAATGCCTTCTGTTGAGACTCAGACCAAAAGAATTTTTCTTTCGCTCCTCCCTTGGTGACTTGACTCAAGGGCCAAGTGATATTAGAAAATCCCAACACGAACCTGCGGTAGAAGTTGGCAAGACCTAGGAAGATTTGGAGCTTTGTCAGAGTGGTTGGAGATGGCCAATCCTGAATGACTTGGATCTTGGTTGGATCAACATGCAGCCTCGTTCATCAATAATGTATCCCAAATACTAAACCTGGGTCATGCCAAAAGTTCATTTCTCCAAATTAGCACATAACTTTGGTTGTCACAGTGTTTGGAGAACCTGTCGGATGTAGTGGAGGTGCTCTTCCCAACTCTAGCTGAAGATCAAAATGTCATCCAAGTATACCACTACAAATGAGTTGGTGAATGGCCACAAGATGTCATCCATTAACCTCATGAAGGTTGCAGGAGCATTCTTCAATCCAAAAGGCATAATCAACCATTCGAAAAGGCCCTCCTTGGCTTTGAAGACAGTCTTCCACACATTAGAGGGTTCGATTGGTACCTTTGATATCCTGACTTCAAATCGATCTTGCTGAAATATTTCCCCCCTTCAGTTGGTCCAAGAGGTCATCAATCCATGGGATCGGGTACCTATTACGAACAGTGATCTTGTTCAGTGCCTGATAGTCAATACAACATCTCTAAGTCCCATCCTTCTTCTATACCAACATGATCGGGCTCCCACAAGGCAATCAACTCGAATGGATGTGATCTTTCTGCAACAGCTCCTGAATCTGCCTCTTAATTTCATCATTCTCTAGAACAGAGTGCTGATAGATTGGTCCATTGGGGAGTGGTGCACCTGGGGTTAGATTGATGGAGTGCTTGACTTGATAGTGTAGAGTAACCCCTATGGGGGAGGTGAAGATGTCTTCGTACTCCTCCACGACCTTTTCCATCTATAGTTGTCATGCAAACGAGCCCTGACTGGAGGTCTTGGCCACCGTCTTCTTATTTCCTTGAGGGTGTATCATCAGGAAAACAAATTTCCCAGTTTTCGAAATGAGCTTACTGCATTGTTTTGCAGTAACCAAAGAGATGGAAGTAGGCAGTTCTACCTCCAGTATCCTATACGACTTATTTCCCAAATTAACGATAACAGCACGGGGCCTTGATTCATACACAACATTTCACTTCCACAAGTATGGTTTTCCTAATAATACATCACAAACATCAAGGGGAGCAACCTCATTCGTGAAAGGCTTGATGTTGTATGGAAGGCAACACTGCTAGCTTACGCGAAGATCCCATCCTTGGTGAAGCCACCCATTGGTGTACGGTTGTGGATGTGATGTGGTTGGTAAGCCCAGCCGCTTCACCACCTCTGCCAAAATGAGATTCTTTTGGATCCCGTTGTCGACTATGAACTGTAGCGGAGAGCCCTTTACCCACATCTGGGAGTGGAAGAGACACTCCTCCTTTGGATCTTCAGGTTCCTCCTTCTGGATCTTTGTGGTGGCAACAGTGGCGTTGGGCTCTGCATTGATAATATGCTTCCCTTTGTCATTCCCCTTGTCAGGTTCTGACTCAGAGTCAGAACATGCATATGATTCTGAAACCCTTAGCTTGGCCACCAGTGATTGCTTGGCCCGACACTCACTTGTGTTGTGAGTGGAGCTCTCATGGAACTCACATCACTTTCCCATGTCCTTTTCCAGCTTCGCGACATTGTTCTTTGCTTGCAGCTTTGGCGGGTTGTCTTGGGCCACCCTGCCTTGGCTTTTTCCTTTATTCTATGGTTTGGGGGCACCTTTCCCTTGCTTCAGATTTGCAGATCCAAAGTCTCGCTTCTTTTGTTCAAACTTTTTCCTGACCTTGATGGCATATCGGTATGTCGTGTCGAGCGAGGAGATGTTCAGGAATTTTATTTCTTCTTGGATATACTTGTTGGCATTATGAGACAAGTGTTGTCCTTGATGGAAAATCACTCAGATGATAAATTATAGTGTAGCAAAGTTATTTTCAATTTCACGGAATTTTACGCAAAGAAAAGTTTACTTCATGTATGGAAAAGTTCACGGAATTTTATGCAAAGAAACGTTTATTTCATGTAGAGAAAAGTTCACGGAATTTTATGCAGAGAAAAGTTTATTTCATGTGGAGAAAAGTTCACGCACTTTCATGGTTGGTTCATGGTATTAGTCCCACATTTTTTGATCCTATGGTTTTGGCCCTTGGTATTGGTCCATGATTTGAGGAAGAGCTTGACTATATAAAGCAAAGGAGATCATTTGGCTTGGGTATGCTTTTGGGTTAAATATCTTAAGATCTGAAATATTGGGTTATTATTTCAAAAGCTTGATCTATATGAAATTGAAGTGGAAAGCGAATTTCTGAAGGGTGATCTATCGAGTGCTGCAGCTGCGGAAGTGCGGAGGTGCCATAGAAGGCGCAGTGCGAAGGCGCCACAGAAGGCGCAGTGTGGAGACACCATAGAGGCGCCACAGAAGGCGTAGTGCGGAGACGCCACAGAGGCGCCACAGAAGGCGCAGTGCGGAGACGCCACAGAGGCGCCACAGAAGGCGCAGTGCAGAGATGCCACAAAGGCGCCACAGAAGGCGCAGTGCGGAGATGCCACAGAGGTGCCATAGAAGGCGCAGTGCGGAGACGCCACAGAGGCACCAGAAAAGGAAATTGCGTATCTGTCTTAAGATCTTTTGTTGACTGATTTTTTTTTTGTTGATAAGGTGTTATGGGTTTAGTTTACTGTTATTGTGGATCTGGTTATCTGGGTGACTTACTGGTACTTGATGATCATTTGATGTTTATGGATCCAGTTTGAAAATTTATGAAAAGTGGTCCTTGAAAGAAAAGAAGTAGGGGGTTGTAGCTCCCTTCCAGGAGAGACTGGAAAACGAGAGAGAGTTGTAGCTCTCTGCAGGTTGCAGCCTGCGTACTGGTAAAGGACTGCACCAGTACAAGACCATTGTAAAAGGAGTTTCTAATTTGAAAGAAGATAGAGACATATTGCAGCAGGTGGTTTTCACCCACATTGGGTTTCCACCTTATATCTGGTGTTCTTTGATGTGACTGTCTGATTTTCTTGTTCATGCTCATTATTTATGGTATTGGTATGCAAAAATAATTCAAAGTATAAATAAGAAAGATTTGGTAAAAGAATTAGATAATACTGATTCACCCCCCCTCTCAGTATTATTGTCAACAATACATACATACATATACATATAAATATTACCATTAAACAATCTGTCAGACAATGACATAAATACATACATATATATACATATATATACATATAAATATTACCATTAATAATCATAATCCATGATGACGTTGTCAGACATGACATAGATACATAGATACATGTGTACAGATATAGACATCAACATAATCATGATCACAACATAATTACTAGATATCATAAGGTCAAGGTTAAGAGAACTCCCTTAATGCGTGCAACACAAGCACAACATCGAGAATAAAAGTTCCCAACATAGCCAAGGCATTTGACGCCTCAGATCCATTTACTTCACCTTTCATGTTACCTTTCTCATGGTTGCCCTTCCATCATCCATTTACACTAATGGACTCAACCAATCCAAATGACTGTCATACTCTTACCTTCAACTGCCCTTACTTATGCATCGAGCTTCATTCGGGTCTTACATTACCTGCTAGGTTTCATTTAGCTCTCCCTAAGCTCCATTAACTTTCCTCTTTCCCAGCCAATTCCCAAGACTCAAAATTTAAAAGGAAAGACAAGAATGGAAAACAAGAAGAAAACCATGAAAATCAATAACAATATGACACTGCAAACAAAGTTGGCCTTGCACTAGACATAACAAAGATGCAATCAAGCACAACCAAATCACAAATACCGAAAGCACAAAACTAGCAACATATACCATGACTCAATTCCCATGGTTCCCAGTGCTTCCAAAGGAAATCTCAACCTAAGCCTTCTTTCAAATTTCATGGTAGTATATTTCCATGCAATCTCCTGCATCATACTGCCATAAACACGTAACTATCAATGCATAATAAACATAACAATACACTAGTTACCTTACCTTGTTGTGACAAGCACGTTGCTTGTAACTGAACACATCCAAGCCATCTCTCAAGGGACTCCAATCCTTTGATAGATCTAGCTATAACTAGCAATTAGTTGATGTACCTATCAAATACATGTTCATAACTATAGCAAATATCCACATAATGTTAGACCAAATCAAGGTTAAGAAGGCTTCCTGTATGAAAAACACTCATTCGTTTGGAATTATGGTTTCCAAACATAGCCAAAGGAATTCTTGCCCAAATCCTTTCTTTCACCTTTACATTGCTGAAATTGAGTCTTACTATGTACTGTCACATCATCGAATGGATAACTATATAAACAAATCAACTATTACCTTTTCATGCTAATACCAAGCATGTTTCCTAACACTGTTCACACATGTCGATCACATGTTCTAAGGATCAAGACAACATATCTACTAATTTTAAATCAATCTTTACCAAGACAAAAAATCATGTCATAATCCATAGTCAAATCATAGTCATTAGACATAATGCTACAACTATTACCTACTTACACTCAAGTACATATCAATTATCTCAACGCATGTGTTAGTATGATTGTCTTAAAACAAGATCATTTCTTCATGCAATCTTATAGACACATACTCATATCATGCAATTAATCAAACATTCAAACAAACTATAAACACGCTATGTTAGATAAATCAAATAGATGACATAATAGACACCAACACTCAAACACCATATAGACGACATAATCAAACATTCAAGCACAAAGTAGACGGCATAAGAAAGCTCATATCTTAATATATCTCAAGGGAGGTTATATTATCTACACAATCAAGCTAGGTTATCACAATATAACTTCACAACATATCAACTCAATTATAAATAAGGTCATGTTATCCATAATAGTCATTAACTAACAGGTCCACATCATAAGCTCATAAACTTTTATTCTTCATACATAATAATCACATCTGCACAGTCAGTCTAGATTAGTATAACATAATATCACAACATATTAACTCATACCTAAATTTCATAACCCTAACCATTTGAATAGACCAATCCAACTTAGTATGATACATATAACATCAAGATCTAATGTAATAACCCTAATCATCAACTTACTAGCATATAACAACAAAAAGTTATATATCATGTTCATCAACAACATATAACCTAATCATCAAGTTAACTTCAAGTTAACATATAACGTATTCATCAATGACATATAACATAATCAACAAGTTAACTAACATAGAACAACAAAAACAATGCATATAACAAGAAGTTACTATCATTCATGACTACCTGACACATGTTCATATGACTACACTAATAAATTAGCGTGTATCATGTATGAAACCATAACATAAATAGAATGAAAGACATACACAATCATAATTCATATAACAATCCTTAACCTACATATTTACATGCCCAACATATAAACCTGTATGACGACATGCTCTTGCCTCGAGGTCCAATGTTGCAACTTATCCTTGATGTTCTGCATCTCCTTCTCTATCTCAACCAACACATTAGCATCATAACCTACCAATATCACCATGATGATCTAATTGCATACAATGACCTTACAATGCATGTTTAACTTACCATACATGCATAACCATAACCATGACAATGCATGCATATAGACACCGACAAGCATAACAATGTATATACATCTGTACACTCATGACAACACATCCCACAACAACACCATCAACCTTCACATGGCGACATCACTACAAACATGATCAACGCCATGCAAATGAAACAAGCACATGGAATGCAAACATAATTAACACATATGCAACTGATATGGATGCATGACCAACACACTGCCCATCCAGTCTGAGGGGTGAACCATGCTTTGATACCATTTTGTGGTATCAGATATCACACAAAGAGAACAAAAACTAAACACAAAGAGAGCGAACTCGCTCTGATACCACTCTGTAACACCTCATCCCACATCTACCCAAGTAACCGGCTAATCGGAGTAAACATGCGATGAGAGGGTACTATGATATGATTCAACCTCCTAGGTGACTTTAAGGAAGTGGAATTAATGGAAACACATCAAACATACCTTCCACATTAGCAACACTCCCAGGAGCCATCCCAACCACTCAGGTATCATGCCCTTGGGTCCCACTGAGTTTTTAAGCTATTAAACCTTTGGACGCTATCATTCTATGGGAATTCCAACATCCAGAGAGCTTTGGACGCTCCCACAAGCCTACATGCCTGTGTCCAGGGAACATATCCAACAGACCTGTGCTAGAGTCCATGGGATTTAAGGCACTTTTCAAGCCCATAATTTTGTCCACTATCCAGAACTTGTTGTAACTTTCGAAATAAATTAAATACATGATGACAAGACTAATGAGCCAAAAACTAACTCCAAGACTAGGCCTGACTATCCCCAACCAATATTGACATTCTGTCAAACACTTGGCATCAATGCAATCTATAGGTCTAGGATCCAAGACAGAGCATGAATTACTAAAAGCTCTTATGAGACATGACAATAAGGATCACCACCTTCTCCCTTGAAGTGTTATGACATGAATTAGGTCTTGCATCCATCATTTTAACAATTACAAGTAAAGACATGAAATAACCATGACATGAACTAGTCAATTAACCATGGTTATAACCAACATAAAACCATGAAAATAAAAGTTAGATAAAAACCATTAAATCCACATATAAATAAGTAAAAGTTCAAGAGAACTTAGCTTTTATTAGACATAGGAAAATCCGACCAGGTTCGGGACTTCCACGTGCCACCCGACCGTAGACATGGCTGGACCAAATCTTTCTTTTAGCCAGTCACCCCCGTGCCATATTCCAAGAATGAATGTGGGATGTCATAAAACACATAAATCAAAACCATCTAGGGCTTCCAAAGGCCAACTACCTCAACCAATGAAAAAGTGATTCCACCTCAAAGTCGGACATCACAAGAACCATTGCCAGATTGGTCTTTACCCAAGGCTTGCAGGGCTCTAGAGTGTGTATTCCAACCCGACTTCCAAGACTATTACCTCAACCCACAACTGTTTTCAGGCTTTAGAGAGTTTGTCGAACCAAGGGGCTAGGGCTAGTAACTCAACCCACAACTTTTTCCAGGTTTCTAGAGTGTTTGTCCAACTAGGGCTTCTAGGACTAGTAACTCAACCCACCAAGGGCTTCCAGAGCATTTGTCCAACCAGGGCTTCCAAGACTAGTAACTCAATCCAAGTTGATATAAGGCTTCATGAGCGTTTGTCCAACCAAGGCTACAAAACTAATAACTCAACCCTAGCTAAAGGAAACATGAGAACCAACTAGAAAAATAAAGAAATAAACCCACAACACCATGGTTATCCAAGAAATGGAAAGGCTAGGCAAATCCACTGTCAATCCAGGCAATCCTCCATGCCAATGATAAATCATAACAAAGAAACTTGTTGAGAATGCAACAAGATGATGGAGCTTAGTGAAAAGGAGTCGCCTTCACTAAGTGGGCCCGCAGGCTATTTTTAGACATATGGATCATGGTCTATGAGTTGCAGGATGTTGTTTATGGATGATTGGTCATGTTGGTAAAAATAGATGGACTTCTATTTTTAGAATCTGGGCGGAGTCTATTTTTAGACTGCCAAGTCTAAATATAGAACAATTGAATATTATTAGCTCTTAATAATATTTGGACTATAAACATTATCTTATTCTCTTGGAGCACTTCAGTTTGAGTTACAGATGTGGAACATGCAGCTGACAGAAGGAAATACGAGTTTCCTTATGTGTTACTGGAGCTATTCCATGCAGGACTTCAGTTGGAACTCAAGTGATTGAGTTTAGTGGAGTTGATGGAGTTGTGTTCAGTTTGACTTAGTTGAACTGGTTGTATTTAGTCTAACTGAAAAATAGACTAAAGATGAGTGCTGTGAATTAGCTATTAATTAATTCACTAATTATTAACTCATAAAGCAACTGAATAATACTTTAGTTAACTCAGTGCATGGATAGTTCAATGGAGACAGGTGTTAGAGGTAAGTGAAAGGGTGAGTTGCTACTATCAGTTGTGCATGAGATTTGCAAAATCATGGATTGAGTATGCCCATGAGGATTGCACAGTAGATGCCCAGTGAAATATAGCTTGTGCTCACATGATTTTCACTTGGTATTGTGTAATAGAGGCAGGAAAAGCAGCGAAGGAGATTTGAACTTGTGACTTGTTCGGATCTGAGCTAGTTTTGTGTGTAACAGGTGAAAATAGTGATGGGATACTTGCAAGGAGTATTGTACTATGTATTGTTACATGTTCTCAATCAATATAATATACAGATAGCAGGGGGTTTTTAGCTGTATGCTTTCCCCGGATACATACTGTGTTGATATGTGTGATTGATGTTTCTGTGCACATGTGAACGTTTCTGATTCTGCAAATTGATGATCAATGTAGAGGAGGTTATGTATTATACATGTATTCCGCAACTAATGTATAATCAGGTTAATCTCTGTGATTAAGTGTCATATTATTCAAAATTTCTACATGGTATCGGAGCTACGGAGATCGGAGCTATATTGATCATCGGATCTATTATTCAGAAAGTGATTACATTTTATTTCTTCAGGCAGAGTCTGTAATTGGGCTAGGTAGCCTCTGGATTCATCCTTCTTTTTGGAAGGTGAAATATCTGGTGAATGCCCATACAGTCGACCTCTGTACGAGAAATACTTTGTTCTCACGAATTTTAGATCAGAAGCGGTTGAGTTTTGAGCTGGTGGAATTCAAATTGGCAGTAGTGTTTTCTTGGTGTCAAAGTTGAAATGTCTTTCAACAATTTGCGATTGGAGTATGCCCTTGAGGGTAGCTCGAACTATATTGCATGGAAATACAGGATGGAGGCAGTGTTAGATGATAATGGGTTGAAGGATTTCATAGATGCTGAAGTCCCAAATCCTACTGATGCTACTCAAGTTGAGGCTTGGCAAAAGAAGACAGCAAAGTGTCGAAGGATTCTGTTGGAGGGCGTGAAGGATCACATTGTGTCCAGCCTGCATGGAAAGGCTTCTCCATACTTGATGTGGAAAGCATTGACAGATCTACTCTAAAGCAAAAGCGACCAGAGGAAGTTGGCGCTCAAGGATAAACTCAGAAACATTAAGTGTGAGAATGGAGACAGTATGCCCAAGTATCTCACGAAGTTCACCCAATGCCGGGATGAGCTGG
>APFE030244426.1:0-10819 GCA_000404065.3 Pinus taeda
ATGGATGCTTTACCAGTAAAATGCAACAGAAACTTGAAGTGGTAGGAATAGACTTTATTATATCTTCCCTCACAAGTTAGGTACTTCTGAATACAGGTGAGAAGCAGGGCATAATGCTCCTTAACATAGTTTCTAGGCACTGCCTTTGTCAGGTCCTCATTCACATATGCCTCCTTCAGGAATTCTTTGCATGGACTCATATCGAACTTGAAGTTCTTAAACCATTCTTGTCCCCCTCTCGGGATCTCAGTTACTGTAGCTATTTCCTCTGGAGACACTTTAACTTCTAACATGGCTATTTTAGAATTCAAACCGGTGAAGTTTAAAGCAAAATCCTTTGTTACCTGAGCATGGCCACCCTGCAGTTTCTTGCAGAAATTCCAACAGCCGGCATCCTGGAAGGCTTTCTTCACACCCTCATCTCTTAATGCTAAGTCTAAACCTTCAAGCTCTGTTCTCTGGCATTTTCCAGACCGGTGTCCTCTCTTCTCCATCTCGCCTTTGAAACCTTCGCACTGACAGTGAACAACAACTTCAACTGGAATAGTAATTCGATCCTTTCTTTCTTTTGGCTCAGCCTCGCTTGAAACAGGCTCTCTTGAAAACAGCTTCACTTGCAAACTCACATATAATCATCACACGGGTTGGTCACTTATGTACATTCACAATCATCACAAAGATTTATGCATAATAAAACTCATTTGGATTGATACTGATGTGCATGTCTGCAAATTTATTAATGGAGTGATGATTAATGAGCGTTTGGGAGGTACGAAAAACTGACATGAGAGGATGGGAATGGTGACTCATTAACGGACTTGACCCTTTTAGAAATATTCGCTGCAAAACGTACGAATTTGCGATTTCGCAGCGCGTTTAGTTTTGAATTGTCATAATGCACTGCAAAACGGCTTGATGGTGATGCTGCAAAATGGATGAACAATGATTATGCAGCAAAACGGACCAATAAGAGACTGCACTGCGAAATTGCGGAAAGGATCGGTGACATGGATTAGACAAGACATGTCTTATGGAAGCATGATGGTGGAGGGTGACCGATAGGATTAGAATACGCTTTACATCAAACATCTTTAAAGCTTCAACCCTAAGTAAGAAACATAGACTAAAAACAATTTAACACCAATTTTAGGCATTGGACTTTGGGCAAAGGGTTATATACAAATGTTTACAGTTCTAAGTGATAACAGTGGCTCCACCTGGGATAGTGTGCTCCTGTAGCACACTAAGAACTTGTAGATCCAGTGCTTCATCCATTCCCTAAAAAAAAACACACATGAAGTTGACAGGCATTCCTTTCTAGCTTTGTGGGCCTTCTCCTCGGGCTTAAGCTCTTCTGTTCAGCTTGTCATTTATTTTCAACAGGAAAAAATTCATAAAACGGTTATATACAATGTTCATGAGATACTTGGCAGAATTTTCATTGATTGTAATGCTTTAAGAACCTGCCATTAACAGGTCCTCCAACATATGGTGCTCCATCAACTTCCTGCAGAATGTAGGTGTTATTTCCATGGAAAGCAGAAATCTGATATGGCCCTTTCCACAAATTTTCAAACTTACCATGTTTACCTTTCTCTTCAATTCTGGCTTCCCATTTCAGGACTTTATCATGAATTTGAAAAGTATCCTCTTTGATCTTCTTATCAAATTCTCTCTTGACCCTATTCTGATTTTGCTGATGACTTTCAAACACCTCACTTCTTTTCTCCTATGGAGCTATTAGCTGGTTGATCCTTCGTTGTATGGCATTTGGTTCCTCCTCTAATCCTTGAATCAGCTTCATTACTGGTACCCCGAGAGATGTTGGGAATATAGCCTCTGCTCCATACACAAGTTCATATGGTGATGTTCCAATGGACCTCTTTGTGCAAATTCGGTCAACCCACAAGGCATACTTTAATTTCAAATGCCAAGCCTTTTTATTTTCTTGCAGCATCTTCTTAATAATTCTCACAAGACTCTTGTTTGAGCTTTCTGCTAAGCCATTTCCCTGTGGATAATAAGCAGTGGAATGACCAAGGGAGATGTGGTATTGATGACAAAAATTTATCATTCTTTTAGACTTAAAAGCCTGAGCATTGTCTGTGATAATCTTGATTGGACAACCAAACCTTGATAAGATGTTATTCTCTAAAAAGGAAATTATTACTGAGTCATTTGCTTGCCTGGTGGGTATTGCCTCTATCCAATTTGTAAAATAATCGGTGGTTGTGAGAATCCAGCGATGGTGTCCTGATGAAGGTGGATGAATTTCCCCTATAAAATCTAATCCCCACTGCTGGAAAGGTGCCTCAACATAAATAGGAACCAGTGGCATTGGCATAAGATTTCTCTTTCCTTCAAAAACTTGACATTCATGGCATGCTGCTATCTTTTTATAAATATCTCTGAACATAGTCGGCCAAAAATATCCAGCTCTCAAAATTTTGTTTGCAGTGGCTTTCCAATAATGATGACCTCCGTAATCCCCTTTATGAAATTCATCAGTTACTTTATCAGCTTCTTCTTCAATGAGAAAATTTAATAATATTCATCCTGCATCCTTCCAAAATAAATTTTGATCATATACAAAATATCTGAGAGATTTCAACTTAGTGAACCGAGCTTTAGATTTTGAAAAGTTATCATGGGCTCTATTATACTGCAAGACAAATGCTACATCCTTATACCACTCGAAGATCAAAAATTTTCTGTTGATTTGGACCAATTCTTCTTCATTCTCAGAAATTTCTGATATTTATGTGCTAAAATTGATATCAATGCAGTCCAAGTTTGACTGAGTCAACAATTTTGCTAAGCCTTGACCCTTTACCAACTTGGTGGGCTTAATCTCAATGTCATATTCCAACAGCTTTGCTATCCATTTCCCTCTTTTTCCGTCTGGGTCAGCTTGTGTAAGAATATCATTTATAATAGCACTTGGCACGTATACAACAATATGAGAATGCAACACATAAATTCTGAAATCCTTAATTGCTTTCACCAATTCATATGCTTATTTTTCTAAGATATTATATTTCAATTCAGCATTAGCCAATGTCTTTCTAAAGAAAGAAATGGGTTGTTCAATACCTTGACTTCCCTTTTGCAACAAGACTCCAGCTATTGTATCTTCAAAAGCAAATGTGAAGATCAGAAACTCTTTGGTAAAATCAGGACTGATAATAACTGGTGCTTGAGAGAGTGCCTTTTTGATCTCTTCAAATGATCTCTTTGCTTCAACTGTCCACTTGAAATCTGCTCCTTTCCTTAACATCTTTGTTATATGTTTGACCACCTCAGCAAAATTAGGAATGAATCTCCTAACAAAATTAACCTTTCCAAGAAAAGATTGAACCTCTTTCTTACTCCTTGGCAAATCTAGCCTTTGAATAGCACTAACTCTATTAGGATCAATCCTAATTCCCTCTTCAGAGATAATATGTCCAAGTAATTTGCCGGAAGTCAAAGCAAAGATACTTTTGGTTGGGTTTAAAGAAATACCAAACCTTCTATACTTAAGCAAGATCCTTTCCAGGTGCTTTAAGTGGTCTTCTTCCTTCTTTGAAAAGACTATGATATCATCAAGATATACCACCATTGATTTATCTTTTTCTTCAGCGAAAGAAATGTCCATAGCCCTCTGGAAAGTGGCTCCTGCATTCATGAGGCCAAAGGGCATTTTTGCATACATAAATGTGCCCCATGGTGTAGTGAAAGTTGTCTTCTCCTGATCATCTGGATGGACAAGAATCTGATTATACCCTGAGAAGCCATCAAGCATAGACATCCTTTGTGAACCAACAATATTTTGCAAAATGAAATCCATTTTGGGAAGAGGGTAATTGTCCTTCAGTGAAGCCTTGTTTAAATTCCTGAAGTCTATACAAATTCTAATCTCCCCATTCTTTTTCCTGACTGGTACCAAGTTAGCAAGCCAATTTGAAAATATGATTGGAACAATAATCTTGGCATCAAAAAGCTTTTTTACCTCCTTTTCAATTAGTGGCATCAGAAGAGGATTAATCCTTCTTAATTTTTGCTTAAAAGGCTTCTCATTTTGCTTAATTGGTATGGTATGTTGTATGATTGAAGAATCATACTGTTTCAAATCAGCATAGCTCCATGCAAAAACATCAATAAATTTCTTCATCATTTCAACATATTTTCCCTTCATATCAGCTGATAAAAACTTTGAAATTTTGACTAATTTGGGCACAACTGAGTCACCTAAATTACAACTTTCTATTTCCTCTTCATTGGCTTGCAATCTTGGTGCTTTAAACATATCATTTTGATCGAATAATTTTTCAAGTGGAATAAGGCCTTTAGGAATTAGGTTGTTTTGTAGCTGCAACACTTCAGACTTTTCCTTTGTCTCTGTTAACATATTCTGCTAATCAATTTGATTATGCTCAAAATCTTCTTTCAACTCTAAGAAATTTCTTACCTGCTGATCATCTTCAAAGACCTGGCAGTTTAGGATATTATCTGGGATAACTGGTCTATGACGGACCTTCACCTCATAACTATCCGAAGCATGTTTGGGAATAATAAACAGACTGGCTGCCACAACAAGAGAATCTGCAACAGAATTTTGATCTCTGGTTTTTATACTGAAGGTATAGAATTGAAATTTTTCCAATAATTCCAACACTAAATTTCTGTAGTCTCTCATCCTTGCATCCTTTGCTTGATATGTACCTTGTACCTGCTTAATAATCAATTCAGAATCTCCACAAACAACAATGTTCTTTGCCTTTAATTCTATCAAGGTTTCCAGGCCTAACACTAGAGATTCGTACTCAGCCATGTTATTCGTACAATCAAGGTTAAGTTTGTATGACAAAAACTTATTTTCTTCAGTTGGACTAGTGATCCAAATTCCAGCTCCTGCCCCTTCTTTCCCTCCTGCTCCATCAAAGTATAATGACCAACAGCCCATGATATCTTCTTCATCTCCTGGCTGTCCTTCATGACTCTGATTTTCTACTTATTTTTCTTCCAATTCTCTCCCAACTAACTCATTAAAAAGGATAGCTGAACCAAGACCAGTATCACATGAATAAATATGAAAATTTTGAGGTTTTTCTTTGCTACTCACCATGTAAGCCATCCTTGTTTCACGGTACAACCTCCTTTGCTCACCAAATACTGGAATAGTAGCATATGTGAGATCCATCTGCATTGTACCCTTGATTTTGGCTGCCCAAGACCTTGAAAGCAGCATTCCAAACTTAGGTGGGATGTCTGCAACAACAATATCCATAAGGGTAGTTTTTGCTGGAATTTGTTGTAGTCCCACAACCACATCTTTTATCGAACCTATGCAATGAACTCTCTTAGAATCAAAGGAGAATAAATCTTTATATGGCCTAGTAATTTCTAACCCCAGTCTCTCCATAATTACTTTAGGCATAAGATTATGTGATGCTCCCGAATCTAACATAGCATTATGTAAATTCATATCATGAATAGTAATGCTTATGTAGAAAGGAGGGAACTCTTCATTTTGTTCATCCTCAAGCCTTGGACCCAAGCAGATAATAGGATTATCTTCTTGTACATTTAGGATATCAGCCACCCCTGGTTGTGAATTAAGCATTTCAACAATTTTTCTTCTATATTTATCCACCTTGAGAATTTCATTAAAAGGGGTTGATATTTTAATTTTTGCAATCTCATTCTCAATATTAAAAACAGAGGTAGACTTGTCACCTTCCTTAGGAGGAGAAGAAATTTGAATGTCCCTTTTGTCAAGAGGAGGATCAACCTTATTTTCACCTACCTTTGCTTTCTCCTTTTTATCATTAGCTGTCCTTGAGGTATTCTTATTGAATTGTGCTTTGTCTGCTATAATAGGAACATCTCTATTCCTGAGATTATACTGCTTTTGTATCTCAAAAATAGCATGCTGATAGCCCTTTAAAAAATATGAAGGTTCTTCCTCTGACTTTGTCATGCTGGACTCATCATGTTCCTCTTTGGTCAAGAAAATTCTTGACCCCTCTTCATCAAAGCAATGAATAGATTCCTCAGGTACTTCAGGCTCTTCTTCTTCATCCACCAAGTTTTGTTGAAAAGGAGGTCTCACTAGAGAATCTGCTTGCTGATTTTTATTGTCTCTTGGCTTTTGCTGATTTTTAGGTCTTCTAAATTGAGGGTTTCTATATCGAGGCTCTTGCTATGCTTGGGGGGCAGCAGTATTCCCAAGTGCTAATTGATCCATCAACTTTTCCATGGTTCTCATCATGGTTTCAAACTTGTCCTCTTGAGCAGAAGTAGAAGGATTCTCCTCTTCTTTTATCTTAGTCTTTGCCATTTTCGAATTTTTGACAGCAAGCATATTCGCATCTACCTTAACTACATCGTTTTGCATGTCAGCCAGAGTAGCAGACTCTCTTTCTCTGAGTAAAAGGGAGAAATCTGAATCAAATGACTCAACGTATCTTAACTGTGCCAAAGCTCCAGGAGGTTTCAAGTGTGCTGGAATAGAATTATATGCCTTGTTAAACCTCTTAGAAAAGTTTTGGACAGTCTCATCTGGAGCTCTTCTTAGATTATTGTATTCAGTGAGGGCTTGAATAGGATTAGTTCTATTTCCCCATTTCCTCAGAAAGCTATCTTCAAACTCAGCCCAACTATGAATGCTACCAGCTGTTAGGGCTTTAAACCATTTTCTGACTTCCCCAATGATCAGCAGAATATGTTAACAGAATATGTTAACAATCTTCTTTGGTTTTAAAATCAAATCAATAAAATCATTGAATCTATCCACATGTTCTTCTGCAGTAAAATCTTCATCCCCTCCCCATGTTGCAATCCTAGCAGCATATTTATTTGGAAGATCATGTAAAATAGCAGGGAGATCTAGAGGAGCATATCTAGCAGGTACAACCATAATGAATGGAGGAGAAGTGACCGAAGGTATTGTATGACCAGAGGGAGAAGATTTAGTGTGAGATGATGTCTGGGAACTGTTTGGACTAGCAGAGGCAGAAGATAAAATACTGGTACGAAAAGGACTGTTTGGACTTTGCAAACCACTGACAAAAGAACTCCAATTAAGGAGAGGTAAACCAGTTTTAGATTTGAGCAAAACTTCAAAAGGATCAAGCTGTTTGACCTAATTTAAATCCTCTTCTTCTAATAGCAATTCTGCAGTAACAACTTCCCAAAACTCTTCTTTATCTTTTTGAGACACTAAAGATGAAGTATCAATGCCTCTCTTTTGTAAATCTAAAATAATTCCAATCAATTCTTCTTCGTCTTCAGACCTCAACAACACCTCTTGAATTTTATCATCAACAATTTTATTTTCAGGACTTCTTGAAAATTCAGGAAACAAAGACTTTGAAATGTTTGAAGTACCTATTATATCAGAAAATCTTTGTCTACTTCTTGAGATAATGTTAGGATTATCCACTGGACTAGGTGGGTTTGGGTCAGGATTACTCCTTGTGTATCTTCCTCTCGAAGCCACCTTTTTAACTTTAAGATTGAATGGAGTCACCAAGGTAGAATGCAACCTCGAACATCTTCTTGAGCTTCTGTTACCTTCAGAATTTCAGTCTCAAATTTTCGGGAATGAGTAATCTTTAGGCTCCCGGCAGACGCACCAAAATGTTATCACAAAATCCAGCAATAAAGGGCTGCTGATCAGATAGATTCTGTGTAAATGTTTCAGACCAATCTTTAGACTAAGGATTAGCCTCCCTAGCCTGAGAGGGCTCTCTCAAAAAAAATTATTAATTTTGTTTGTTGATAAGAGGGCTAACTCTAGTAAAGTAATTTAATAGACAGGTTGGCTGGATAGACATTAAAAAGACTTCCATTGGGCTTATGGAGTTGATCATATTCAGTAAGATATAACACTGCTCATGCATAGAAGTCAGGGCATGTAATGTTTAAATACTCAAAACATCATCTCATAGAAACCTTAGCTTACAAATACACACAGGAAGTCAGAGCAGCATAAGTGAATTCTAAGTGATTGTGTATTCATACAACTGTAAAAACATAAAACATAAAACAAAACCACATATTTTGAGCATTTGAAACACTGAAAGAATCATGAGAAGATAAGCAGCAAATTATATTACCAAACTGAGTTTTTACACAAGCCAAAGCAATACTCTGTTTCTCAGAATATCCAACCCTTGTTACATAGATGTTTCAACTATATATAGAAACATAACTCTAACTACTTGGAGCTTCCTCCTCCAGCATGAGGGGAGCTCGATGACTGTCATTAATAACCCTTATCTGTTTTTAACAAACTTATTTAATACAACAACTACTAACAGAAGTTCTAAAGAGTTCTAATCTAATTATAACTCTAACTCTATCTCCTTCGTAGAAAGATTCCTCCTTGCAGCTTTGACACCTGGTTTCTTTTTCATTTGGCTGAGATGGCATGAGATGAGCAATTAATTGCCCATGTTGGCTTTGGATACCGAATGCTTTAATCTGCTCCGTGTTGGCTGTGGATATCCCTTACTTTTCGGTTCTAGTCCCCCATCACTTCGAAAATGCAGCAGCATGTACTTTAAGCCTCTTTAATAACCCAAAAACAATAGAACACCACCATGTTTCTTGATAGATTGGATTCTTCATCGATGGCCAAGTGTGCAAGCCAAAATTCCATATATGCAATTCATTCAACACCTTATGACCAGCAATAAAGTGACTTTATAACAAAAACTTTACCCTTGAGTCAAAACATTTCACCTTTTTTAAAAGGTACATCTGTCTTGATCTCAATGGCTGTGATGGTTTCATTTGGTCTCCTACACATCCTTCAGGTGTTTCCTTTAGAAAATTTCCAATCATCTTATCAAACTGTTTGTCTGCATTTAAAATCAACACCTACAGCAGTTTCGCAATTTCGCAGCGCGCTGCGAAACTATTTTAAACAATTTCAATTCTCTCTGTGATTTTAACTGCTCTGCCACCTGATTTCAAAATTCCTTTTTACCTTGGATATGTATAGTCGAGTTTACATGCCTTCAACATAATGAACTTAAGGAAAATTTTGCAAAACTTTAGAACAGCATCTTACTTGGAATCAGTGATTTCATTTAGCAGCTAATTTATTTAGCTGTGCCTTCAATTTTGCAACCTCCTTTTCCATGGCTTTGATTTCAACTCTGGCACTCTTCATCTTAGAAATTTCACTTTCAGTTGCCCCCAACTGGTCCTTTATAGATATAATATTTCCTCCTTGGGAAATGATGACTTTTCTATTTGAACCTTTTTCCTTGATTTCCTCTGCCTCCTCTGTTCTGGGCAGTTTCTCAGCTTCCCTTGCTTGCTTTCTTGTAAGAGGTCTTTTCTTTATTTCCTTTGCCTCCTCTGTTCTGGGCAGTTTCTCAGCTTCCTTTGCTTGCTTTCTTGTGAGGGGTCTCCTTGGTTTGAAAATAAACTCATCACCTGGTTCATTAAACCTCAGTCTTTTTGAAGCTTTAGATTTCTTAGTGCTTTCCGGAGTTGACTGTGTCAAGTCAATGTGCATTGGCTCAATGTGCGTTGGCTCAACTTGCTCAAACTCAATAGCTTCCAGCAAATCATTCAAGCTGGCCTTTGATACCGGGCTTTCCTCAACAGCCACTGCTTTGCCTTTTTCTTTGATTATTTGACTCCTTGTCCTCACCCTTGACACTTTTTCAGATTCTTTTGCCCCAGGTACAATCTTCTTATGCTGGGCTTCTCCTTTTGCTGGTGGCTGAGGTTGTTCTTTACTAACCAGTGGCTTGACTGACTTTCTTAACTGTGATTTTACCTTCCTTCTATCCTTAGCCTCCTTCTGAAGCTCAGCAATCGTGGGCTCTTCAACTGACTGCTCTTTTTCTCTAACGGGCTGTGGAGTCAGACCTGTTTTACTTTGAAAACCCGCCATGAAAATGAACGAGTCCCAATCCCTGCCTATTTTCTGAAGACCGTTCAAAACTAACAACTTGACCAGACCATGGTGAAATAGAGATGTTTCACAGTCATCCTTTCTTAATTGCACTTTGTCACACATTTTGCTCAGACTTCGAAACAAGTAAAAGGGAATGTCTATGGTTGATTTACCAGTAAAATGCAACAGCAACTTGAAGTGGTAAGAATAAACTTTATTATACCTTCCCTCACAAGTTAAGTACTTCTGAATACAGGTGAGAAGCATGGCATAATGTTCCTTAACATAGTTTCTAGGCACTGCCTTTGTCAGGTCCTCATTCACATATGCCTCTTTCAAGAATTCTTTGCATGGACTCATATCGAACTTGAAGTTCTTAAACCATTCTTGTCCCCCTCTTGGGATCTCAGTTATTGCAGCTATTTCCTCTGGAGACACTTTAACTTCTAACATAGCTATTTTAGAATTCAAACAGGTGAAGTTTAAAGCAAAATCCTTTGTTACCTGAGCATGGCCACCCTGCAATTTCTTACAGAAATTCCAACAGCCGGCATCCTGGAAGGCTTTCTTCACACCCTCATCTCTTAATGTTAAGTCCAAACCTTCAGGCTCTGTTCTCTGGCATTTTCCAGACCGGTGTCTTCTCTTCTCCATCTCGCCTTTGAAACCTTCGCACTGACAGTGAACAACAACTTCAACTGGAATAGTAATTCGATCCTTTCTTTCTTTTGGCTCAGCCTCGCTTGAAACAGGCTCTCTTGAAAGAAGCTTCACTTGCAAACTCACATATAATCATCACACGGGCTGGTCACTTATGTACATTCACAATCATCACAAAGGTCTATGCATAGTAAAACTCATTTGGATTGATACTGATGCGCATGTCTGCAAATCTATTAGTGGAGTGATGGTTAATGA
>APFE030244435.1:789-27243 GCA_000404065.3 Pinus taeda
ATGACCTTTAGTGTATTTGCTATCACAACTGTAACAAAGCCCTTTTACTCTTTTTTCTTCCAATTGTTGTGGTGTCAACCTTATAGGTTGTGGAAGACTAGCGGCAACAACACTTCCGTCTTTATAGTTGTGAGTGGTATGCTTCCTAGTTGCGATACTTTTGCTTTCCATTTTTCTTGCTAACCTGAATGCCTTCTTTAATGAATCAGGTTCCCAAAGGCGAACATCATGTTGGATATTATCCTTTAAAGATCCTATGAACACATCAATCCTATGCTCCTCTGGAATATCTTATCCTTATGTTCAATTTTTTGGAACTCCTCAATGTGCTCCATTATTGAACCCTTTTGTTTGAGACTTATCAATTGGCTAAAAAAAGTGTTGCTTTTTGTATCCTCATAATGTGCTACCAATTCTTCAGTAAAAATTTCCCAAGTGATAAATTGTTTACGAGAGCAAAGCCATTTCTACCATACAAACTGATTTGGTTCCAAATATAAAGTTTCCATACGTACTTTTGTGTGATTTGCACATTATTGAGATCGAAGATTTGCTCCATCTGTAATATCCATGTGGCAGGATCCTTGCCATCAAACTTCCTCATATCGATTTTTGGAATATGGTGAGTCTTCGATCCAACATTAGCGTCTATGGAATCATGATTAACATTTATTTTATCCTCATCATGAGTTTCCTTTAGTACCCTTTCACCCTTAGTGCCCATTTCTTGTAGTAACTTATTCATATTTATCTTCAATTCGTCCATGTATGTCTTCAAATCTATCCTCAAATCATCCATCTTAGCTTCCATGTCAATCATCTTAGCTTCTACGCCTTTCTTTAAACAGTCCATCTTAGCTTCTACACCTTTATTTAAACCATTCATCTTAGCTTCTACATCTTTCTTTAAACCATCCATCTTAGATTTTGTTCCTTTTTGTGTAAGGGACATTTATTGCACTTGGTCTTGTAATTTTGATATATCATGTTGCATTTCTTCCTCTTCTTCATGAGTCATGCTAGAGCTTTCAGGTTCCTTACTAGGTGTTTGCATTTTCTTTCCTCGGGGCATCAGTTACCGATAATAATGCTCTACTATGCCCTTTGAATTCCTTCAAAATAAATTTTCAAACCAAGCTTAAGCAAAAATTTAATAAAATCTACACACCGTTTTTCACTTTGTAGGAGCTCGATATTGCCTCTTATGTATCTCTGTACTTTCCGATCATCTAGTTCTGAATTTGTGACCTGTAGTAGCCCTCTGTGTCCTCTTTCCAATGCCACAAGTCTGACCCAAATTGGATTCTCCAAGGAAGAGTTATGCAAAATATCCCACAATGACTTGATTATAGACTAGTTCAGTAGAGCAAACTTGTACGACGTGCCACGAGTCACTGTTTCGACCTCTTGATCTGAAAAATGCATACAAGAAACTACCATTCGTCCTCTTGCTGTACCTTCTTACGAAATTTCAATCCGATCCCCAGAGAGAAAGTTATGACGATTTTCCCCAGGTCACCTGTTTGGAATGTAATTCAGGAGTCTGCAAAAGGACCAACTTCCTCAGATCATATCTTCGCAAATATAGCGCGAAAAGCTCTGAAATTTGGACCCAAGATTTAGAGTGATTGCTTCTCAAATGGGTTTGTTTTGCGACTTCTAAAACATCACAGAGAAGGTTATAGCGAAAATTCCACGATGACCTATTTGGAGCAGTGAAACCTTAGAATCCAAAGCTCTGATACCAAATGTTATGAAACCAGCTCTAGAAAAGATAGATCAACACCTTAGAATTCAACCTCTTCGAGGGGGAAACCTCCTTTACATTACATAAATGAACAATTCTTGAATGATTCAAATGACAAAACCTCCTTTCTATATATACCAGTCTAAGGAGTTACAACATAATCTAGCCGACCTAACAATAATAATATAAAGCCACAAAAATAACAATAGAGGGATTCTATGGGGCATAGTAATAACAATATGGGGGCAATAGGGGCACAACAATATTAATAAGGGGTATAACTACAATAGTAATGGGGTAATCACTAGTATTATAGGGACCCAACAGCTTTATATCATGTTTCAGCAAAAAAACAAATCTCCATTGATTTATCTTACTGCACACAACTTCTCTGGATGATGCAATCATTGCAAGATATTCAAATTAATTGCTCTCTGCCTATTCCCATTCTCTGTGATAATACCAGTGCCATAAGTATTTCTAAAGATCCTGTCATGCACTAAAAAACCAAGCATATTCCAATGAAATATCACTTTCTAAGAGAACAAGTGCTTGAACAAAAGTCCAAACTGAAGTATGTTCCCTCAAAAGAACAAGTTCCAGATATATTTACAAATCTTGTTCCATGTGATTCCTTTGAATATATAAAACAAAGATTAGGAGTGGTTTCTGCTTCATCACTCTGTTAATCATTCTGACCAATCCTTCAAGTTTAGGGGGAGATGAAAGTGAAATTTATTTCCATTTACTATCTGTACATGGATTTGATGAATAAAAGTTGTGTATGGTTCCATGTGATGAAGTATCAGTAGAACTGATGATATGATTCTAACAATATTTTTTTTGGTTTTGATATTAGTTAGTTATATTTTGTTGATGCTCAAATAATTTTGGTTTATGATTTGCTCTAATATGACATTGATGATTTGATGAATCAAGTTGCTTTGATCACCTGACTCATGAATAAGTTGATCTGACAGTGAATAGTTGGCACAGATTCAAGGGGATCATTTTGCATTGCTTCTTATAATACATTATTGAAATTATGATTATTTTGTTGAAATAACACATGTTATTGAATTACTTTTTGATGAGGTCCTTGGTGTTGTTATCCAATGCCTATAATATAAATCCTATATGGTATATAGTACTAAAGACTATCCTGGTCTTTCTACCTCACTATTGAGATCTTTTGGTCTTGGTTATAGATGTTATATCTTTGATTTGATGTAAAGGTCATGTAAAGACCTATTATGTAATAATTGTAATATCTACTCATGAATGGACTATTGAGGTCAAGTCACTTAAGTATGCCATCCCATGTTGAGTATTCAATATAATATGTAACCCCACTGCATTGGGAGATTAGTCAATATAAGTTATTGGTGATAGGAGAAGTCATATTTTGTTACTTCTTTGTACATCTTCATAAAATTCAGCATATGCTCAGGGGGAGCATGGTCCTCATTCAGAGATCAATATTTAGCAATGCTTAATTCCACAACACCTTATTCCACATTAGTCATCCCTTTTCCATTGATGTAAAAGGGGGAGAGTAGCTTGGTGTTTCGATAAAGATTGCTTGGGCAGAATCTTGGTATATCTACAGGTATCTACAAATGCTTGGTAACCAAACACCATAGTGGTCACCATCAAGTCCAAAGGGGGAGATTTTTTTCATTATGACACATGTATTGTCCTCGATGGAAACCTACTTGACGAAGTTTGTCAACATGATGCTAAAAGAATGATTTTACAAGCTAGTACACATGTGACAGAGAGTTTGGACAAAGACATAGCAGTCCAAAGACAGAAGAATGATGTAGGTGATGTTTTGATAAATACACGTAGGTTTTGTAAAGAAAAATCGTGTACATACACAAGTATGGAGAAGGAAAAGTGTGTGCAGTTTCCGCACCATGGTATACTAAATACCAGGGATCTTTACCATGGTATTGGCCCATAGTAATGAGTGCGGCAATGGATATTTGATCCTGCCAAAGAATATTGTAGTATACCTAGGGGGTAGATCTGATCTAAAAATATATGATAATAGAAATATACCCAGAAATAATAAGATAGAAATAGATAGAAATGCTTCTTTATTAACATCAAATCCTTAAGGTAGGGCAACACCATACATTCACTCCTTAATGAAAGAAAACACTGCACAAGCCATATGTCTGTTCATACAATAGTCCTTGACATCTCTCAATGGGGAGTCTCTAGCCTCTATATAGGCCTCATACAATACAATACCATGGGTCATTACCATGGTTCCCTCAATACCATCTATCTAATACAATGGGCTTATTATATTATTGCTAACTACTTGTGGTCCCTTACATGATACGCGCTAACCACTTTATTTATTACTATGGCCCATCTCATTATTACATTATTCCCTTGGGTGCCTCCCTCAGTACCCCATACTATCCCCCCTAGGTATACTACAAATACCATCGACATAACTAAGGATTTGACCTGTGGTATTGAATAAGGCCTAAGCTATATAAGGAGATGAAGATCAAAGTGTTTGGCATTTAAGTAATGGGCTATTAATGAATAGTTTTAATCTGAAATAAGGTTGCACAAGGAATGTGATGTGGGATTAGATCATGTAGATCTAAAATTACTACATGAATTTCTTATGGGTTGATTTGTGATAACAATGTTCTAACATATTTTTGTTACTAGGTTTGTTGAGATTTGGGTTTGATTGAAGTTTTTTTGTGCAGCAATCATTACATATATGTACGCTAGTTTCTCTAAGAGAAGACGCATATATATGCTGGTTTGACTCTATATAATCACGTATTGATTCTACAGATGGAAAATTCTTTATGCAGATATGCTTTGTCAAAGGTTCATACACAGGCAAATGTATTGTGTAAGGGTCCCATACATATGATATGGTTTCTGAAGTATGTGTAGTTAATGATCTCTGATCAGTCTTGTTTTGATTATTGTTGTTTGTTGATGAGGTCTTCTTCATAATAATTTGTATGTGATAGTTCTGATGAAGTTGAATGGCTTGTGAATGAAATATTGGAATGGTATGAATGATCTATAAGTAGCTCAAAAATCTGTGATGAAGGATATATGTGTGTGTGATCGATTTCAGCAGTGCAGTGATTCAGTCTAAGGGTTCAGTGTTTTTAGATTTGTACGCAAGTATGTTTCATTGAAAGCGTGTATATATGTGTATATGATTAAGAAGGTCAAGTAAGTTTTAAAATAATGATTCACCCCCCCAAGTATGTTTCCTAAAAGCATCCCTGTCAGCGTAGTACTTTGATCCATAGTGATCCATTAATCTTTTTCCAATAATAGACCTTGAATTTTGAGCTTCCACAACTCAAACCTCTTCCCATTGGAATTATTGATCTTTATGTCTAAACTATTTTCCATTTCTTTTCACCACAATAATAAATTCCACAGATCTCCCACTAGAATAGGCTCTACCAGAGGCATGATCAAAACCCTTTATCCACAAAAGAGTCCCCTTAAATCCAAAATTTACCTGATACCAAATGTAGGTTTTAACCATTTATAGTTTATTTCTACAAACACATTATTAATAAAACATAAAAGATACAATGGAAAAAATGCAAATTAACACAAAGATTTATCGTGGAAATCCAAACTTGAAATAATATAAACATTTTTCAATATATTCTTTTTAATAGTATTAATAATATAATATCTATATATATATATATATATATATATATATATATATATATATATATATTATATATATATATATATATATATATATATATATATATATATATATATATATATAATATATATATATATATATATATATATATTATATCCCATGGAATTGATAATTCACCCATCCATTTACCCTAGATTAGAATGCAATTGTATTTCCTTAACCAAAACTACAAAACCAAGAGGTAAACCACCATGTGGCACAAAACATCTAAAGGAAAAAACCATGTGCCAAAAATTGCCAAAAATAGACATATAAAGCACCCAAAAAATTTCATGGGAACATCCCCCAAACCCCACATTGTGGGGCTTCCACCCCAACTAGAAACCCCCTAATAATAAGGGTTATTTTCCTCCCTCTAACCTCCCCACTATCTCTAATGCAATGTACAACATGTCAGGTTAGTCATGCAAAGAATATAACACATACCTAATAATGGAGCTATAATATATAGTGTTGGCAGTGATTTTCAATTATCTTCTATACCTAGCATGGGTATGCTCACCTTGGGTATGATCTATATGACTAAGTACTTGTATGTCTTATAGGTCCTAACTAGTTCCTTCAATCACAACCCTTTCTTGTGCCACTTCCCAAGGTTCATCATATTTAATGCTTTTAAAACCTTAGTTTCTCTTCTAACCTCACACATTAAGGGACATTTATTATCAAACTATGTACCACTCTTAGGATGCAGGAGAAACCCTAGTCCAACTTACACTAGTTGTAGAGATGAGATACACCATTGATATCCTTTAAAATATAGATTTTAGTGCTCCATCACTCCATATGTGTTACTAAAGAGTGATTTATCACTCTAATGTAATGTGTAATAGGTGATGAAGCTATATCCATAACTTTATGTCGTCAACAAAGGATAAATGAGGAGTCAACCTTAGTAGAACTTAGTTTTCCAAGATGATCAATTCAAATGAGGATGAAATGCCTTGTAATGGGTCTAGTAATTAGATGAATATCCTAACTTCTCTTAGCCCTAGGTGTCCAAATACATCCTCCCATATCCATGATAATCCTATATAAATAATACCATTATATTAGATATGGGGAGACATAGAGACATATTGCAGGTAAATACAAGTGGAATTCTTAGGGGGAACCTCTCTACATGTTCAAGTGATATTGACTTTGAACGATCAGCCAAAGGTGAGTCAAGATCAAGGTGTTAGAAGAGGATGTTTGCATCCAAGGTATAAAACTTTAAGCATTCCTTATTTATTAATTTGAATTTCAATATATTTTCCCCAATTCTCATGTTCATTTAGTTGCATTAGGTTTGATTTCGATTTACTTGGAAAGTATAACATTAAAAATAGTCAATTTTTAATGCTTGGTAGGAAATCTAGGTTCCTTGTTTGTGATGTGTGTATAATATAGTTTTAGCAACTATAACAAGGTATCTGGGAGTTGTAGTGAGACTTTGAGTAGCTACATTAAAGCGGACCTACATCATCCTTCAAGGGTAAAGGTAAGTGAACCTCTTTCCTTACCTCTTTATCTATCAATGTGTAAAAAATTCTAGATTTGGGAAGTATAGTGAATGATTTTCTCTCTATATATAAATCCAGGGTAGATATATAGACTATTAATATATTATCCAACATTAAGGAAATATTATTAAAAGAATGGAAAAATAAAGTATATTATTAGGAAAGATTTCTTGATGCATTATATGAAATCAACAATGATCGTACAATAGTGGATCAAAGTGATTCGTCTCCTAAGTATTTCTAACCTAGGGCAAAGCAAATTGTTTATAGTAATCATAATGCACCCCATGTAATATCAAGTATTATGGATGGATATTTTGATAATGTGACATAGGAATCAATATATGTTTGACCCATGTGCAACAACCCAAATCCAACATTCAATCCTATGATTGATGTTGAGAAAGGAAAGGTATTCCTAGTTAAATCGGGAAATGAGGATGAAGGAGATACAATTTGGATCAAAAAATCCAAATAAAATATCTTCAAGGATGATGAAAGTGAGACTCTTCATGTACAGACAAATTGCTAGAAGCCTAGTTCGAGGAAATACAATAGGAAAAATTTAGAAAACTATTTGGTACCAAATCCTAGTGACATAGAACTTGCATCTCTTATAATTAATACCATAGTTTGGGCATGGATGTCAAAGAAATATAATTGCAAGAAGACCAAGTTAAAAAAATATGATGCAGAAGTTGTTCTTGATATAATTAAGTGAATATGTTGATATTAGGTGGAGATGATTCATGAATATAATTTTGTCGTGATGATGGACCACACAGGTTAGATCGAAACACGTCGACCTAAATCTACCAATGTGATTTCTTCCGAAAATGTTTTCAAATAATTTTTTCCTTTGAAGTATTTATTCATATACATTAAGAAACATTTTTAAATATTTTTTGTATATCAAATATCCTCTTCATATTATTTTTGGAGTTTTATATTATTTAGTACACATATGCAAATTGTGCTTCAACTTCAATGTATTCATGTGTTGATACTTTATATGATTTACATGATAATTCTGTTTAATGTTTAATTTTTCAATATTTATTTAACCAAAAAATTATCACTATATCAAATGTGCATAATCAAATTCAATAATGCAATTAGAAAACATCTTCTAGACTTAGTCTACTAAAACTATATTCAAGTAGCTAATTAGTATACTACTCAATTTAAAATGTTTAAACACTTGTTGAATAAATGATGGACACATGTAATAATGTTTGAAGAGAGTGATTCATAATATTCCTTATTTTATTTGAATAATAAATCAAATTTTACTCTTTTGTTACATTCTATTTCATAAAAGTTTATAAGTTTATTTCTTATCATTGAATGACACAACTAGACTTATAAAATATTTTCTCTTTTATACTCTGAAGTGGTGCCAAATTGTACTAGTATAATAATTATACTCAACATGGATAATATAATGACTTAGTGTCAACATTAAAATATTTAATAATAATAAAAAAAAAAATAATAATATGTTGTTAGATAACTTTATCGGTGTCTTACACATTCTATAAGATTATTAAGTCAAATCTTGATGAACTTGATTTTAATATAGAAATATAAATATCAATGAAAATAGAAATAATGTAAAGAGCCCAAATCTTAGAAAAATATTAAATATGTTCTCTTGATATAGTATGTTCAAACACTTTATAAATAAATGTTAAACACATGCAATAACTAGTTTAGTCAATTTTCCCTCTTTCCTCTTGTATTTCAAAAAAATCAAACAATACTATTATGTTTCTATTCTAATTCATAATTTATTTTGATCATTACAAGGGTAAAACATAGACTTCAAAATTATTTTCTCTTTTTAACTCTAAAGTGGTTCCAACTTGCCAAAAAGAAACTTGCAAAATTTATTATTCATGATGTAACCCTCGATCAACTTAAATTTTAATAGAAAATTATAAATAATACTAATAGAAATAAATTGTGTATTTACTTTTATAATTTCTATTTTATAATTGATTTTGATTATTAAAAAAATATGTTTAGACATACTCGTAATATATAATATTTTTTTGTTGTTTACTATAAAATGTTATTAACCTATAATATAATAGAATATGGTGCTCAACATATACATAGTAGTTACAATATCAAATTGTAATTTAATTGATTAATAATAGTAACATACACAATATTCTAAGGAGGATTTGAATATGATCTATTTTATTGTTATATTGAAATGGGCTATGGAAAATATCCCTTCTATTAGTGGTTATCTACCCTAGGGTTTATGATATGCCTGCACATGGTAGGGGTAGAAAGGGGGAACAATACCCCATATAGCAATGTCATCACAAGTGATAGAAATCTGAACTATCATCACGTCATTTTAGGATCAAGGAAAAACACTTAGTGCTCATTTAGCCAAGATAATGGCACAGGTAAAATAGTCTCAACTCAAAAGAATAAAATCTGACAGTGGGGATCTCTAGGAATATGCTTTCCAAAAGTAGTAGTAGACATAAAATATGAAGTCAAAATGAATAAAATAGGATATTACATCCACTTTGTGAAGGACCATGCTATAATTGAAGTATTTCTAGGGATTTGAGCCTTAGAAAATCTCACTTGGTGGATCCAGAAAAATTGGAAGTCAAAAGGCCAAATCAAGCTAGAACTAGGGGAAAAGGGGTTCTTTATAGTAATATTTGTGAGCTTAGAAAAGAAAATGTTTCCATTAGAGGAAATTTTGGCCTAAAAGTGCCCATAAAATTTTAACATAATTTCCATTTCAACCAATCAAAATCCTTTAAATTTGAAAATAGATACATGTAAATATTTTGGATGGAAAAGAAGAAAACTATTTTTTTAATTGTATATTTGGCTTATCTCCTTATAGGTTTACTCAAATTTCAAGTATAGCCACTCATTGGGTGTAGAGATAGATTTCACATCCAATGAGTGCCCATTATGCATACTTGTGAGAAAACCCACATTAATAAAAATTGAAGATACATTAAAAAATGTGTGTTTAATACATTTTTTAATGTATCTCCATTTTTTTTATCAAAATGGGTTTTCTAAGAAGCATGCATAATGGGTAGTCATTGGATGTGGAATTTAATTTTGCATGCAACAAGTGCCTACACTTGAAATTTGAGTAAACCTATAAGGAGATAAACTAAAAAATACAATAAAAAAGGTAGTTTTCTTATTTTCCCTCCAAAATTCATAACTCTAATTTTATTATTTTAACTATTATTTTATTATTTTTCCTTAGAATCCACTTTTAGGCTGAAATTTCCTCTAATGTATGTGAAAATGGTCTAGTTTTCTTCAACTCAGTAGCTCTATACTTACAATTATGAACAAGTGTTTTCATCCCAGATAGGAAAAATTTCAAGGAAGCACATGCCTAGATTTGCATGTACTCCAAGGGAGCTCTTAGGCGAAGAGACATTTGAAGGAATTGGAGAATATTTAGAATCAGTTATCAAAATATCAAAAGATACCACATAGGAAATATATGTCTCTTATGTGAGGATTAGTGTCCACATGAATATAGTAGAGCCATTTCCAAAATTAACTGAGATATACAATCATGGGATGATTTGGAATAAAGCCCTTGATCATGAGCACATCCCCTTTAGATATAGAAGATGACATGAATATAGGTATATTTTTAGAGATTCCCCTTTAATATCAATATATGCTTCACCATCTCAACATAATATTAAAGACTTAGGTGGGTTTATCATACCCCATCCCCTTTGAAGAAATTAAAAAACTCATCCACCTCCACACTTTTGAAAGAATCCTTGGTTAAGAAATATATTCAATCCCCTGGTAGATATGATTCCAATAGCCCCTAGGAGCCTCTACTACTAGAGTCATCTCATGATCCATGTCTCATCATTCAAGAGAAATATCCTAGATTGGTCCCCTCAAATAGTTGAGGAATCTCCTCAAATAATGAAACAAAGTCCACAAATATAGTTACCCAAGAAGTTATCATGGTTGAAATGGTGAAATATTATGAGATTGAGGAAGAAGAAAACATGGATTCACTGTCACAACATGATAGAATCACTCAGAATTACAACAATGAATCAAACTATGGGATCATAAATAAGTGAAATTTGAATTGGTGAGATGTTATGAACATCTACTATTTGAGACCCATAGATAAATGAAGATGAGGCGATCAATAGAATAAATCATTATATCCCTTCCTTATTTTCTCTGTAGAAAAACAAAGCAATATTAAGTTCCATTTCTAGTCAGGAAGTGGAAGAAGTCATCAAGTCAGTGCCTAATAATAAGGTGTTATGTCTAGATAGAATTAGTTAAGATTTATTTTAAGCATGTTGACCTATATTGGGATTATACCTTTAAGAAACAACTAAGGAATCTCATAGCTTTTTATATATCCTTGATACTTTGGATGCCATGGTTGTTGCCTTGGCACCCAAAAAGAAGTGAGTATATAATTCAAAATGATATAGACCCATATATCTTTGTAATTTGGTCTACAATGTCATTTCAAAAGTAATAGAGAATCAATTAAATAAAACTATTCCTCAAATTGTATCACTAGGGAAAATAGGTTGTGTAGAAGGAAGGAAAATTTTGAATGGAATCTTCGTGGCTCATGAATTCATCCAATCTTTAAATAACATTAAAAAACCAAGAATTCTTATTAATCTCAATCTCTCCAAAGAATTTGAAAAACCCAACTAGTCCTTCCTCTTTTGGATTCCATTAGTGTTCATTTTTTCCAAGGACTGGATTAAATGGGTCAAGGAATTAATCTCTTCAAATTTCTTTTTATTTTTTATAAATGGGTTAGCCATTAGAACTTTTACTCCTTGTTGAGGAATTCATCAAGGAACTCTTCTCTCTTCCTTCCTATTCATCCTTGTAGCTAAGGGTCTTTCTCATGCACTAAAGATAGTGATTTCGAAGAATAAGGTAAAAACTATCAAAATTTATGGAGAATATCTTCCTATTTCTCACTAGTAGTTTGTGGATGACATTATGTGTATGGGAATTCTATTGGTACAATAAGCTTGAATCATTCACAAAGTTTTAAGGGCTTCTCAAACACTTCAAGGATGGACATTAACCAATATAAATCCTAGATATTATTTTTTAATGCCCCACTTGTTGTGAAAATTCATGTGGCCAAATTGCTTGGCCACTAACATTGCAAGCTCCCCTCCAAATATCTCATAGCTTCATTGGTGGATGGTTCCTTAAAAACCAAGTTATGGATAGAGTTGTAAATAAATCTAGAAGTTGAACTTGCTAGTTGTATTTTCCTTTGACTTAACATAGCAAGTCAGTTTGTGCCCCAAAAATATCTCAACCAAGTACCGCCATTCTATCTCCTACTAGTATTAATGGCTTCTAATTAAATTCTCTCTGCAATCAAAAGCATACAATTTATTTTTCTCTAGGGCAACATGAAAAAGGAGAGAAAATGGGAATTAGTAGTGATAAACTATTCTTTCCTAAACATTGTGGAGGATTTGGTTTGTGAGATACTTCCATTCTAAAAAAAAATCATGAGAGCTAAGATATGGTGTAAAATGATGCAGGTGGATCTTCATGACCAATAAAAATCTAAGTCCTCAAATGTCAATACAAAGGTCACCATGTTGAAGAACTCATTAAGAACCTTCCAGTGCCACATGAATGGAGTCAAATGGACATCGTATGGAGAAGTTATGGCAATTTAAGTTTTTTATAAACAGACAAAAAGTTGGAAAAGTTCGCCACATGGAAACACCTCAAGAGGACACACGGCATTCCAGATGCTAACATGGAAGTATGATTACTGAAAATTGGACCAATCAAAGTGTGACATGTTGTAGGTTTCGTTGACAAGTCTGAGAGGCTCCAACTCCAAAGCAACACGTGGCACTAGTGGCATTAGCTCATGACATGGTGCTAGTGATGCGGGGTGACATGGAAGTCTAACTCAACAAGATGATATGGCAAGATGGCATGGCAAGCTAATTATGTATGATGTTGATCAATTAGAGGCTAACACCTGGTAGCCTCAAATTGGCTAAGAAGGTTCCAAAATAGTTGTGAATGGGTCGGTGAGGTAGTTCGAACCCCCAACCTTGACAAAACATATTTAAGAACATATTGATAGATATATTATTGCCATCATAAACCATATGAACAAATAGTTATTCAAATCTTTTCAATTTGACTAGGAGTATAAAAATAGATTTTGCAAGATTAACCTTGCGACCACTAGGCTACTGCAATAAAAACTTAAGCACAAAGCCAACCAATAGACTTATGTTGCAAGGTAGGTCTTGGAATTTAAAATTCTCTACAACTATACAACTTAAACATGGAAATTTTGTGGCTTTGAACCCAAGACTTCCCCACTATAGGCTCAATGTTATAACCAATGTGCCAAATTCATTAGTTGTATCTCAATGAAAGAATACTTTATTTGAAATGGTTGTAACCAAAGCACCCAAAAAATCCCAACAAACCATGGGATTGAACTTGTGACTTGCCTATTTCAACCCAAGTGCTTTCACCACTACACCAACGATGACACTTGTGAAATAATATTGAGCATAGTGCTCTTAAATTTTATGTAAAATTCTTGTAAATTGAAGAAATAGTAGGTTCTAGAGCCTTGTTTGAGCTATCCAATGAGGTAGAAATGGTTTTTTCTAAATGACCATCTATGTAGTAGCATAGAGGATCGGATTTGTGTAGGTTGAAAAATTGGTGGTTATAAACATCATTCTTCGTATCAATTAATAAAGTGTTCAATGATTTGAAGTTGTCCTAGAGGCATAGTTCACACAAGGTGAGATTCATTAACAACTTGATTTTTTCTTGTCTATTTCTTTTTTGCATTTATTTTTGCAAGTATAATATTTATTTCTCTTATTAAGCTAACCACACTTGATCATTACAAATCAAGTCACAGATTTTTTAGATCAATTTTTGTATCAGAGAAGGTGTGATAGGTTTGAAAGTGTGAATGCTTACTCCATCAAATCTTAAACGAGAAGTAGTATCATTGGAGGAATTCAACTCTACGATTAGTTCAAGGTGAGCAACCTAGAGGTGAGAAATGGCATCACTAAGAGGAGACAACACTTTTGCTTCTAAAGAAAATCTCCATGAGACATTCATGGAAATGAAGACCATGGTGGATGAATTGTATTACAACCCAAAGAAGACAAATGAGAGTGGATTGTTAGTAAAAGATGAAGGATATGGTGATCCTCCTAAACCTCCTCCATATATATTATCTGGTTCCTCTTCTTCTTTTAGTTGAAAAAAATATTCTTATCCAAAGAAAATTGTGTCCAAATCACCTTTGCTAAAACTTGATGTTAAGTTTTATGGTGACCTTGATGAAAAGAAGTTGTACAATTAGATCAAGCAACTAGAAGTTTATTGCATGATCCAAAATATTGTGTAAGACAATGCAAAATTCCAACCTTCTTCTCTATGATTGAGTGGTACAACCTTGATTTACTAGTAAAACAAAACTCAAGGAGACTTCCCTAGACATGGTAAGATCATTACTTCTTGGTATGAATTTACTATTGTGTTATGGAAACAATTTTATCCATTATGCTGCATATAATAAGCCTTAATGGACTAGCATAATTTAAGACAAGGAACAAAGTGTTCAGAGTTACACTTAGTAATTTAGGAAGAAGTTTATGATTTGGGATATTTCATTATACATACAAGAAACACTTCTCAACTACATTGGTGATTTTCATAGCTATATTCAACATACTATCCTTATATCCCATCCTAACAACTTGCATGAAGTTTTTATACATGCTACTCATTTTGAATCCAAAGGAAAGAATGTTTGTAATAATTTTTCGAAGGAGCCATATAAGTCTAATGGAATGTCGAAAGGTAAAGGAAAAGGGAAGTAAACAACTACCATCAAGAGAGAGGGGGGAAATCCTACATGTTCTCATTGCAAAAAACTAATGACATGTTAAGGCTAGATGTCGGAATATGTGTTCAAAATTGAGACCAAATTAGTCTGGAAATAATGAGAAACAAAATATTATTGTCATAGTGCAATAATATCTCGGATCCAACTCAAGTGACGAAACGAAGATCACAGTTGTGGGAGTGCAAGGTACACCATATTCTCATGCTATTTTTACCTCTACTATTCAATCTCCTAATTCTGAAACTAAACATGATGAAAGAAAAATAAGTGAGCTTTGTTATATCAAGTTTATAACAAAGCATGCTAAAGTTGACACCTTTTTTATAGTGGTTCCCAAGTAAATCTCATATATTAATAAAGTGTCAAGAATTTAGGCTTGGAAACTAAACCTCATGTAAAACCCTAACCTTTTGGATGGGTGTGATATGATGCAAAACTACAAGTAATTAAACAGTGTAAACTCCAGTTTTCCATCACTTGTAACTTTATAGATGCGTTTGAATTGGATGTAGTGTCACTTTGGAATTGTGTTGGGAACCCCATATCTTTGTGACTAGAAAGGTATATTCTACAGAGAGGAAAAAAAATACCATATCTTTAAATATGGAATTGAATATATTGTGAGATCCCATCACATGAATACTAACCTATCTCTTATTAGGACGATACTTATAAGTTCCAACAAAAAATGTGTATTCATGGTTGTAAAGGATATGCACGGTGATAACTCCAATGCTTATAATGGATGTGATCCTATGCTTAAAGATGAATTACTTAAAGTTATTTCTAATTATGATGAAATTTTACATGAACCTAAAGGATTTCCTTTAAAATGAGATAGTTGCAGCACGACGCCCCACTTCCTAATGTTGGTATCTATAGGTTGTCTATGTTGGAGAATGAAGATATCAAGAAGTAGGCTCAAGAATTGATTGAGAGGGGAAGTACTATACGCAATACCTCTCCATGTAGGTCACGTACTATATTGTTGCCAAATAAATATGGTACATGGAGAATGTGCATAGAATTTTTAGCATTAAAAAAAATTACAGTAAAAAAATGTTACCCTTTTCCTCACATGGTGACTTGTAATATTAATTAAAGAATGCAATTTATTTTACTAAGTTATACTTAAGAAGTGGTTATCATCAAATCAGAATTGTTGAAGGTGATGTATGAAGAATCAATTTTAAAACAAAATATGGTTTATTTGAATGGTTAGGAATGCCTTTTGGCCTTTGTAATGCTATTGCCACTTTCATGCGGGTGATGAATAATGTGTTATGACCATACATTATGGATATTGTTATAGTCTATATATGACATTATTATCTTTTGTAGGACTTGGGAACATCATGTCAATCATTTTAGGAAAGTATTAGATGTATTAATAAGGGAGAAATTATACTTAAAGATGTCAAAATCTGGGTTTGGAAAAACATTGTACTTGGGTGATATTTTATGGGGTGGAGAATTGAGGATAGATCCCTATAAAGAATAAATTATTATAAATTGGCCCAATACAAAATTTAAAATAGAAGTTAGAATCTTCCTAGGAATAACCCAATGTTGGAGGGAGTTTATTCCCAACTTCTCATCTATTGCATCACCTTTAAATGCTTTTACAAGTGTTAAACATACTTTTCAATGCAGATGCAAGTAGTAGAAGGCTTTTGACACTTCGAAGGAAAGGATAAACAACACACCAGTACCACCATTCTAGATATACGACAAGCATTTGAAATTGAAATTGATGCAAGAAGGTGTGCCATGGGAGTATTAGTAATGCAACAAGGGAGGATGATATGTTACCATTCTAAGACCTTCTCTAAAGTGGTAATTAACTATCCTACTTGTGATAAAGAATTGTATTCTTTAGCCGAAAGTGTGAAAGTGTGAAAACATTACTTAATGGGTAACAAAAATACACATTGATCATCATCCACTATAATATATTCAAACACAAACAAATATAAAACAATCAAGGCAATTTAGATGGATGGTGTTTTTACAACAATTTCGCTTGGTCATCAAATATAAAAAGGGTACACAAAATAAAGTTATGGACATATTGTCAACATATTCTCAAGACCTCTCACAAATGCATCCATTTTTTGTGGCACAATTATGTAGCTCATGAAAACTATCTTAAATGATAAACAAATGATGAATACTTTAAGCATTCATATGAAGCATTGACTCATGACAATCAGGTGGAAGAAACAAATTACTTTATAATCTTGGAAAATTATCTATTCCCAAGGATGAAAGAATTCATGTCATTGGGGAAGCTCATAATTCTCTTATTTAGGGACATTTTGGTGTAGGTAAAATATTGGCTCAACTATAAATATATTTCTATTGGCCTCGAATGTATGAAACAATAGACAAATATGTAAAATGATGTATTCTATGTGCTACTAGTAAACCAAATAATAGGAAAATGGGTCTATATACAACACTTATTGTACCTTCCCATCCATGGGAAAGTGTGATGATGGATTTTGTAGGAGGGTTACCTATGTCTAGAAGGGGTCACGATTACTTGTATGAAGTAGTGGGTAGGTTTATAAAGATGTATATTTTGATGCCTTGTAAGACACAAGTAACAACTTAACAAAATGCACACATGTTCTTTTAGCATGTATGTATCCATTTTCGGTTACCTACATCTATTGTATCAAATCAATATAATCTCTTTCTTGTATAATTTCTATCAAGTTTTTGGGGATTAACGGACACTGAGCTAAATATGAGCACACCATATCATCTAGTAATGGACATATAAAGGTGGTGAATTGAACAATAGTGCATCTACTCTGAGGATACTACAACAAACATCTTAAGCTTTGGGGTGAACAACTACACTATGTGTAACATTGCTACAACCATGCTCTGCATTTTTCCACACTTAAATATCCATTGTAAAATTATTTTCGGTACCTACCTAAGTCTCATTTGGAGTTTTATTTTGGGAAATATAGTTTGGTAGATGGAAAAAAATGAGGTGGATAAAGCTATGAAGTTTATTCAAAAACCCAAATGGTGCCTCAAGTAGTCTGAGAGTAGTTGGAGAAGAGCCAAGCCAAGTACAATGTGAGGCATGATAAGCATTAGGGGGATCATCAACTTCAAGTTGGTGTTCAATTTTGGTTGCACATCAGTAAGGAAAGATTGAAAGGTGAATTTAAGAAAATTAAACCCATCATGTATTATCATTTAACAATTTTGGAGAAGATTGGTAATAATGATTTCCACCTAGATTTTCCACCACTTATGCAAATATATTCAATTGTAAATGTTGAGAACTTGAAGTTATATGAACCAGCCTATGATCATGGATCAGGATGACAATGGTCAAGCTTGATATGTCGATAAATTTTCTCTTGAATATTAAATGAATTATAGAAGGATCTTATCCTAAATAGGAAGATAAGGACTTCACCTAGGGATGATGTGAAATATCTTTGAGTAGGTCTAAAAATGGTAAATCCAAGAATTTAATCACGGTGGATAGAGATTAGGAAAGTGAGGGATTTTTAACCTCATATATTTGATGAATAGGCTCGAATTTTGGTTGTCCAGAATCTTGCAATGTGGAGGATTGATCCAGGTGGATCCTCGTGACTAATACAAATTGAATTCCTCAAATGCTAATACAAAAGTTACTATGTCAAATAAATTGTCGAGAGATTTCCAACACCACATGAAAATAGTAAAACGGATGTTGTATGAATAATTTATGGTGTTTTGAAGTTTTTAGTAAATAGGAAAATAGTTGGTAGGGTGTGGTATATGGTAGCACCACAGGAGGACATGTGGAATCATGTATAATACAGCTTGAGAGGGTGTAATGGTTAAGAGCATGTGTTTTCTCCTAGTAAGTGATGGGTTCAAAATTGGAGGGGGGTAGAGTATGTATTCCTTAGTAGACTTAGCAGTCAAATCGTTGCATGGAGGTCCGACCTTTGTCTCATAAACAAGGGGATTACATACACCAATTTGGTGTCTGGCTTGATAGTGAACTTAGAATTGGATAATAATAATAATAATAATAATTTTGACATGATAGTACAATAGCTAAAAGGTGTACTAATTAGAGCATGACATGTGGCATATTCTACTCACAAAGTTGGCAGGTAGTAGCCCCAAACTAGGACATGAGACACTTGTGGTGTGGAATTGATGTTGTGGAACTAGTGACATGGTTCAATGTGGCAAGTCGACTCAATACAATGACATGGTAGGTTGGCATTGTAGGTTGACTATGTAGAATGTGAGCCAATCATAGGCTTCCACATGGAAACCTCCTACTAGCTAAAGAGATTCACAAATCATTGTGAATAGATTAGTAGGGTAGTTTGAACCCCCAACATCAGCGGAGAAGATTTAACAACATATTGATACACCAACCATTGTTTTTATAAACCATATGAATAAACTACTATTTAAATTTTTTCATTTTGGATGGGAGTCTGAAATCATAAGTTTTTGGGCTTAACACCATGACCTCTAGGTTGTTGAAACAACAACTTAGTTACCAAACCAACCAATGGATTTATGTGGCAAGCAAAGGTTTTCATATTCACACTTTTTTGGAACTATAGAACTTAAACATAGAAAGTCCACAATTTGAACCTATGACTTCCATATTGCAAATTTAGGATCCTAACCAATGCACCAAATTCATTTGTTATAACCCAGGAGAAATATTTTACTTGAGTTGGTTGTAACCAAATCATCCAAAAAATATGAAAAAACCATGACATCAAACATGTGACCTACCTCTTTCAACCCAAGTGCTTTCATCACTATGCCAACAATGACGGTTATGAAAGAATATCAAGCAGAGTACTTTTAGGTTGTATGTAAACTATTTCTAAACTTAAGAAATAGTCTATTTCAGAGCCTTGTTTTGGCTATCAAAGGAAGCAGAAATTGTTTTATGTAAACCACCATGTCTATAATAGACCAGAGGATGATATTTGTACAAGTCTGAGGTTTGGTGATTGTAAATTTGATTTCTGCATCACTTAATAAATAATTCATTCATTGGAAGCTAGCTTTGGGACATAGCCCACACTGGGTGGACACCATTAACAACCTGATTTCTTCTTGCCTATTTCTTTTCTACATTTATTTATTCAAGGAAAACCTTTATTTTTCTTATTAAGATAACCACACTCAATCACTACAAATCAATTAAATGTTTTTGGATTAGAGATGGATTCAAGGGGAGATAGCACTATGGAGGGAAATTTGGAATTGTAAATATGATAACAATTTCCCACTAATCAATGTATTAGGATGAGATTTACATAGATTGGATCTTACATTTTGAACCTAGCCAAGAATGTTGTACCCCTTATTAAACAACATGATTTCTCGATAATTAGAGATGGTCAGATAGACTTATTTTGGAAGGACCCTTGGCAATAGCTCCCAAAATTCTTTGAAATTCATAACTTAAAGGAATTAAGAGATAATATGTAGGCTATATACAAATATTGAGTTGTGTATTATTCTAATATTATTAACCATCATAATTAGTGTAGGAAATGGATTTGTCAATATGATTAGCCCCTAAAAAAAAAAGGAGGGGACTAGCACACCTTCTGGAAAATTATTCAATTGTGCATCCTCCTTGTATATCTAAATATCGACAAGCTTTGATGGGGAAATAAATCTAGTGGTTCCTTTTCCATCAAACATACTACCACATAGTGGCACTAAGGCCCAAGGAAAATATTCATGAAAAATTTGGAAACCCCTCTAGGGGGGAATATATGGCTGAAATTAACCTTTTTTGTGGATATTGGTCCAAGGAAAAACACTTTGGTTTGGAGAAGATTCTAAAATCAGGATTATATGGACCTTCCAAATGTCACCTAGGTAAATCAAAATATAAATATCTAGAGAATTTATTAATTGGTTTTCCATTTTTCAAGAATATTTGGTCAATTATTGAGGCCATTATGCATCTAAAAAATTGCAATAGAAGAAGCATCACTCATACCATTAAGATCTAGAGGAAAAGGGCCTTCACAAATCCCATTTTCAACAAATATGGATGATTTTACTTGGCTTTATTATTTGAGTGATATGGAAAAGAAAATTGCCATGTCTTCCAAAATCACTCCCTCAACCATTATACTTATATCAATAACAATATCTATGAGATGATGCTTCACAACATGGATCAACATAGATGTTGGGCCAATTAATTGTTCCTAAAAAGGACCAACTAATATTCTACACATTAATCTAACAATAGAGGTTTCATTTTTCTATTTTAAGGTTATCGCCACTACTTGTGCAAGAGGAATGCAAATATGATTATTTTCTATGGTCCTAGGGAAAATCAAGACTACAATATTAAAGGAATCAATTCAAGATGTAACCTCCAATTATTGCAAACTATTAAAATTATTAAATTCAATTTAACAAATCAATAGTGAGAAATTAAAAACCATTACACAGATGGAAATAGAGAGAACATAGAAATCAAACGCTACTTTTAATGGTACAAGAGAAGACAACATTGTTCCGAGGATTAGGTCCAAATCCGGAACCAAACTTCCTTGCAAGAAAATTAGCACAGTATACTAAGTTTGAATAATAAGTATTTCCATTCAAATTGCAACGAAACCAGTTACAAATAATCGCAAGTCTGAGTTTGTATCAAAAAGTAATATCACAACTTGAACAATCCTTTCAACATTCAACACAAGTTTTTATATCGTAACATCAAAGGATAAAGACTAGAGAATCTATTTTTAATAATGAGCAATCCTCAGAACCTAAATATTCTTAGGATTGCTCGTTTAAGTTATAATGATATTAATGCATTCAAGAATCTAGGTCAAGAGGTCATCCTAAACTAATTTGTTCCAAATAGAGTGTAACAGTATGAGGCTTGCACGATATTCTCTGAGAATTTCAGGAAATAACATCAAATATCAATGAGCCAATAGATTTCTTTCAATATTGAGGCCCTCTGTTTGTTAGAAATAGCATTTTATTAATCGAATTCGTTCAAAAAATACTAAAATGATAAATGTGTGTAGAATACTACTAAAATTCCTACTATACTCTTTAAATAACTTAATTTCACCAACTAATTTAGAAAATGATATGAAAATTGACAAATAGTTCAAGGAAAATATGACAAATATCAGGCCCAACATCACCCCCCAACTGACCTTTTTGCATGACGTCATGCAAATAAATGGTTAACATGTAGGATAGTCAAGGAGTAAGCTTCATAAGCTTCATCTCCTCTATTCCTGAACCCATTTGTTTTTCAGAGCTCTTCAAAATCTATTAAATTACCTACTTTTGATAAGTCATAATCAGATTTATAAAATGATTGGGGACACCAGATCGTGGGGTATCGGTACCTCCATCCTATCTAGTGGCTGCCTCTTGCTAGCACCAAGTGAACATAGTCTTCTATTTTAACCATAACATACTGGAAGTTATGATAACCAAAAGGTTCTTTGTTCTTGACTTCATTTGGTGATGCATGCCATATTTCCTTGGCTCCACAAAGAGCCACATATGTGATGTCTTCCTGATATTCCATTCCTGAGTGTAAGACATCATATTGGGTTTGTACAAGTGCAGGAGCAACACCAAGTTTCTGTATGAAAATTATATGATGAATTTGAGTGCGAAAGGGGTTTTTAGGTTCCCTTCTAACCCAAATATCGAGGCCACGTTCTCATCTCTTGAAGGTATGATAAGCCTTTTCCCACTTAAACTGGTTCCTGAAAAATGATATAAAAGCCTGAAATTAAATATCTCTAATGAAAGGGATAGGATTTTCTTCTACCTATTCTTCTAAAAGGAATTTGTGCATATACAACTCACACATAAAATATTATGTATACTCTTCCTGTTTTCTAAAAACCAAATAAAATCTAGTACACTCCTGAACTCATGTGGTTTTCTAGATTGTATTGATTTTACTTTAAGCAACAAATATCACTCAAGAAAATATAAAGCATGATTCTAGGCTAGGGACCTTCATGCCAAGGCATCTAAGTAAATAGAGAAAATTTCCTTCATTTTCATTGCATCTTTCTTGAGGCAATCCTTTAAATCCTAAACCTTCTTTTTAGATGCTCTTAGTTGTGCATAGGTCTCATCTTTTGTTGTTGTCAATGCTTTAAATCGTTGGAGTAGCTCTTGATGTTCCCTTCAAAGCACTATCTCTCCCTGATATCTTGCTATGGTTTGTTGTTGTTCCTCCATATTTTTATGCAGAATTCTAATGGAGGCTTCTACAATCAAGGGAGTATAGGGAGCAACCTCTTCTTTTTGTACCCCTCTATCATAAAAAGTAAATGGTGTATCAATATGAATTCCTACTTCTACAAGGGTATGAGGAATTTCCATCGCCTGTACCTCGAGGTCATTCTATGTTCCTTCTTCATCAACAGTAAGAACAAGGTATGTTTGAGTGTTGGCTTCATTAAGGATAGATATAACATCAATATGGACTTCCATTTCCTTATTTTCCTGCTTTCATTTATTCCTCTTCACATAATATCTGTGAAATTGCTTGCTACCTCGTAACCAATTCTTTATTTGTTGTACTTTCCTTTGAATTTCTTATTTTCTGCCTTTAACTTATCAATTTCATTTTGGATTTTTCCTTTTCATTTATTTCTCCTAGCTTTAGAACTTACGATCATCAAAAAAGGACTTGTAACCAAGGTTGTTGGGGAGAAAACAACAACTAATATTTTTGCTTCTTCAACAATAGTTTTCTGAGTGGGTTTGGTTGTTGGTAAGTTGTCAGCTTCCCTTGTCAATATATTAGTACTAGAATCCAGGAGGTCCTTAGAAAATAAAATCTAAGGATCGACTAAAATCAAATGCTAACATCTCATTCTTCATCAATAATGTTTTCAAAATACTAGGGATTTTCTCCCTCAGGAGAGGAAGGCTCTAATAAAGTAGAAACAAAGTCTTTGGAAAACCCTTGTGAAAAAACAACTTCAGGATCATTATCCGAATCCAGGATAGCAATGGCTGCAGAATCAACAAGAGAGGTTACAGTCGGCAAACTCGGTGCAACCCCCTAGTTGAGAGCACTATCAAAATGGATTGCAAGTTCTTCTGTTGAAGTGGTCACAGCGTTTCCAAAATTTGTGTATCTAGTAAACTTTCTATCCCTTATAGTGCTTGGGCTATCGTTAGTTCCTATTCCATCTTATTTGAAGAGTATACATCCTGAGATTATTTTTCTTCTATTAGCTTCTCAAGAGGGTTCATGGAACTCTGTCCTACTTTACAAGTCTAGCGGACCTCCTCCTTTTATTAAGCAGGGAAGCTAAAAATGATGCCATCGTTTTCTCTGCTCTACTAAGTTTTTGAGGTTTCTCAATTTGTACAGTCTCTTGTGAAATATTTTCTATCATGAGGGTTTCATTTAATTTTTCCTCATTGTCTCCCTCTAGCTAGTTATCACTATCTGGAATGTCCCTAGATGTTCCAACAATTGTTTCGTTTTCCAAAGGAATGCTTTGATCATCGTCAATGTTTCTAAATAACTAAGACTTCTTATAACTAATATCTTGAGGAGTCCATGATGACTTACAATTGCAACTTGGTCCTTGGACCTCCTTAATCTCGTAGTAGTCTCATGCAATACTAAATTAAGAAAATATGGGAGGTTCAAAGTTACAGTTTGTCTCAGGAAGGCCATGAGTTTGAGATGAGGCCCCCTTACGACATTGTACCTTCCATCACAGGTGATGTACCGCTAGAAAATCTTTGTATCTCCTTCCATGGCTCAAGTAATGAATTCGGGTTACACCCCTTCCCCTTTCTAATCAATTCTTCGCCAGGATTTAAGAATAGAAGGGCCGCATTCTGAAGAGGTGCGTATTTCATACAACTTTTCTCCTTCCATCGAAAACCTTTTCACTTATGCTATTGCACTTTCATTTACTTCTACCTTTATATTTCTCACAACTACTACACAATTGTCCAAACTCAGTGAATTCCAATGCTACTACATTGTCGAACCTCTATAACTGTTCAAAATATTCTATCCATCCGGCTTGAATTAAGATGTTTCATACATTTTCACAGACCTATAACTGCGTGGGTTCATTTTGGACTGAATGCCCACCCATTGTTAACTGTTTAATAGGGCACAGTCTTGCAATTTGGAAATAGAAGAATTCACAATGTATAATGATAGTAAGCTTGTACAGAGTATAGCGGTTCTGATGACATGCAATTGTATTCAAAAATGAAAATAGAAAATAGCAGTCATTTGTTAGTGCTAACTCGCCCCCCCAATAAGAGTAATGGTCATCCACGCCTGTTAATCAAATTTTGATAAGATGGAATATTTGGCACATTTAAAAGATAATGGTACATTAATGCAGTGTAGTAAAGTGACTGTCAAAAGGATAAATAGAAACCATGATATATCTATGGCACATGAGGAAATTATTATAATTTGTGTGCGGTAATGATAGCACAATTTATTAAAACCCACGGAGGATGTAGACAAAATAAAGGCATGGGGAAATATAGTATATGAACGACTAAATAGATGGAAGTAATAGTTATATCAAGCGTATCATTAGATAAAAGAAAGGAAATTAATTTATAATGTTGATTTTCTAGAAAAAATAATCTTTCTAGTATGTAGAATTATAGTGAAATGCTCATAAAGAGCCAAACATCACCACTTTCTCAGAAGGTATTAAGAATGTCCATAATAAATTTAACGATCATTTTTGTTTTAATTTTGAATGAACAAAAATCCAAGCTATATTGTAATTCTTGGTTTTACTTCAATACCACATGCATGTCCTCTGTTGCGAGCATGTGTCCATAGCCTTGACAAGGTTGCCTTTTTAACCCTTTGAGATGTTAGTGTCCCATTTACTAAAATAATTTCTGAATTTTGTTGTTATATATAAATTTTTGAAGTATTTATAGGAGGCCATTGTTTTGGCGTGGTGACCAGCTAATAACAATTCCATTCACAATAGCTCGGCTTGTGATGAGACCTCTTGGCATTTGACTTGAAAGCCAAAGGCCATTACCCTGGATTAGTAACCAAAAATGATAATGTCACTCTACTAGATCTTATTATCATGGTAGTCCAGCTCGTGATGAGACCTCCTATCCTCTGTTAAACTATAATTTTCATTAATCTTAATAGATTACTTAGTAAATGGGGTAGCATGTCAACTCCTTAAGAGTTATGGATGGCGTAAGAAGTATTATAGTAATTACTTTTCTAGCTTGCCAATTTTGTCCTAAAAAATTATGGTCGTTTATCATTGAAAGATTGGAATTAAAAGATATTTTGTAATTGGTGATGAAAGGAATGAAGTATATGCATTATTGTAATTTTTCTACAATTGTAGAAAGGATTAAAAATTCACAGAAATTTCAAAATTCTAATAATGATTTCTCATAAAATATTCTCTAATGATAGCCATAAAACAAATTGGTTTTCCATCATCATATA
>APFE030244438.1:0-20738 GCA_000404065.3 Pinus taeda
TTTTGCTAATGGATGACTATTTGTTTAGATTTTGACTTACTTACAGGCATCCTGCAGCTATCTGGTGATCCTGCAGCTATCTGATGATCCTGCAGTTATCTGAACATCCTGCAGCCTTTTTGTTAAACGCAATGTTCCACGTGTCGGTTTGCCAGATGAGCCACATGGGCACTTAGGTGTCAATGTGCTCGAGGTTCCTGTCCTATTTTTCTGGCCATCCACATCATCTTTGTCCACGGTCAAAGCTGGGCAAGTCACGGTCAACTCAAGGCAGTTTAGCGGTGATTGTGAGCTGTTTGGTCACGTCATCCTAAACGGTGATTTTTCCACGTTCTACAGATGGCAGGGGACATGATCCAACCTGGGATTCATTGCCCATGACGACAGAACCACCAACTCGTCCACGCAGCCGCATGAAGTGCCAAAGAACCATGAAAACGCATAACAGTCATTTACTTTTCAGTTATTTAGTTGCACGGATAGGCTATCTTAGAAAATTCTATAAATAGCTGCGTCTGTGTATGCTTATTAAGCTTGGTATCAGTTGTATTAGGATGAACCTGTGTTATATTTTCAAGCATTCTAAACTCTGTTTTTAAAGTGCTATTCTAGCACTCTGTTTTATATATTTTCTGCAATGAAGAAGTAGACATAGCATTGTCTTGAAGTTTCCAGATCTCTAAGTTTTCCTTGTGGCTGAATGGACAGAGGGCCCCTGCTCATTTGTGCCACTGTAAAGTATTTTATGTGCAGTAGCATTTCCTTTACTTGTTTATTTCCTTACGCATGTATAGTTTCCTTTATCTGTTTTCCTTTCTTTTAAACTGATCAGTGTTATTTTCTTGCAGATTTCTTTTAGCCCGGGATTTGTGTGTGTATTTGCTTTAATGTCTAAATGGTAGTTGCAGTTGTCTTATTCGTTATGCTGCCCTCTTTACTCTGTTTTTTCTAGATTAGCTTTAGCATAGTTTTACAAGTTGGATGCTAACTAGTTTATGCTCTCTTTATCATGAATAGCTTATCTTTCAAGAGAACAGAATATTGATTAATTGCAGCTTGTATTTGAGTAGATTTGGCTTGTGATACTGACACTTTTTCCACTTGTTACACACAATCACATATGTAGGAGCAGTATGTTGGAAAAGGTTTAAGTAGTGTTACAATTTGTCAATTAAAGTAGATTAGAGTTTTTATCAATTCTTGGAATTGTCTTAAGCTACCTTCTAATCGTGTTTTATGCAAATACGCAGTAGAAGCAGAGAGTTAGAAGGAGATTATCATTAACATCAATCCTTGAAGTGATTTTCTTATTTCTTTTATTTGCAGCAGTATGGATAGAGACTAATGCCATTGGATTGTGGTCATTTACTTTCAAGTCATTTACTTTCAAGTCATTTTGATTTATTCATTCTTTTCAAGTTCCTTTCTCTTACAAATTCAGCAAGCAATTAGAAATCACCATCACACACACTTTCACTCATATAGAAATCACTTTCACACACTTGCACTCATTTGTCTATAATCATCATTCCATTTTAGGAAGATAAGTTAATCATAAACAACTCCCCTAAACAACAAAATCTCTAAGAAAAGTTACTTAAGTACATATAGTACACCCTCACTTCATCAGCTTACGAGCCCCGGGTTGACAATTAATATTAGCAATTTAGATAACAATAAATTGACTAAACAATGGGTTAAAACAGTTGTCGAGGATGTGGTATCAAAAATTTGATACATTTATACGGGGACATGGCTTCACCAAAAGCAAAGAAGATCACTGTGTATTTTAAATTAATTGGTGACCATGTTATTTATCTACTCTTGTATGTGGATGATATGTTGCTGGTTGGAAATGACAAAGAAATTATCCAGGATTTGAAGACCCAATTATCCTCTAAATTTGACATGAAAGATCTTGGTGCTGCAAACTATATTTTGGGCATGGAAATTAAAAGAGAAATCACAATTTTCTTTGATTGTTTGGTTCTAATATAGCTACCTTTCTTAGTGGCACTAACAGATCGAAAAGACACTTGCTTTCCTGGAAACACTTCCCACCAAACCAAGGCAGTGCCTCCAAGGCATAGGCTTGTCATCTTAATCTTGCTCTTGTCTAAGTTGATATTCTGCACTCTACAATAATCATCAATTTGTCTAATCCAATTGTCCAGCTTTTCTGCATTCAACTCTCCATCATATATAGGTAAATCAAATTTAACATCTAGTTTGATCAAAGATGCTTTCTTTTTAGGGCTATCAGGAGGTGTGAGAAAGCTTTCATATTTCCCTTTTCCTTTTGACTGGTCATGGGAATGTGACTCATCTTCTCCCTTTTCTTTCTTAGAGCTTGATGAATCTTCATTGTTATGTTTTCTAAAGTCCCTATAAATTTCTTCTACCATGGACTTTATGGCTAGGAAAATATCTATGAGTTGAGGGTCTGGCTCCATAGAAACTTCCTCTGACATTGTCTTCTAAGGATAAACTCTCCCAATTTCAGGATTAGTTTCGACCAAATCTCCTTCTCCTAAGTTGAGCTTTGATCTAGTTAGCATTCAACAGAAAAACCAACACAAGCTTGTCTAACCTTAATAGCCTTGAGCTCTGATACGACTTGATCTAAAAATCACTTGTGATTGACCTCAGATAGTTAATTAATGAATGAAGGTATTACAGACTCATGTGCCAGTGTGTGTCTATGTTATTTTATGCAACAGATCGATCATATTAAAAAATACACAGACACTGGAACAATGGAAAACAGTAAGAAAAACACAATAAGAAAATGCAAGAACACAACAAATTTAATAAGGAGTTCACCCTATTCTCCAGGGCTACATCTTTGGTCCACCTTTTAGTGGTGGTCTTACTTTATCATGTCTTTAAAGCAGAGATTTACAATGAGGAGCTCAATCTTAGTCTCCTGAAATAGATAATGATTGGTAGGGTGGTTCTTGGATTCCCCAAGCCACTAGAGTGCACAGACTCTTTCCCTTTCCAAGTCTTGACCTCTTTGGTCTTTAATGGGAGGAGCCCAAAGTGGTGCTCAATTCCCAATAGATCCTTACAAGGATTTGCTTGAACCTCTCAAGCCTTCTGTCTTCTCAACAATACCTTAGGTCAGCTCAGCTCTACGTTTCCTGCTTCTTGCTTCACTGTTTTTTCCTTGCTCTCGCTCTCTCTGTATTCGCCTTTTGTCTTCTATCTTATTTTTCTTGTTCTCTATTTGTTCATGGCTTAAATCTGATCTATCTCATGATTATTCAATTCTTCTTCCACCCCTTCAGATCGCCTGCTATTGTTTGCTTGCAGTTCCCTACCTCTGTGTCATCACCATCATCCATAAGGAAGGGGCCACTTGTCCTCTCACGAACTACGCCAGCTCTTTCTCAACGGTTCGGTAATTTAGTTACACTATGGAATGACTCATCCACCAACTCAATGGTCAGATTAGACTTCAAACTTCTTTATGTTAAGGCTCAATTCCCTTGTCAAATTTGGTTTCTCCATCGGGCGCAATCTTCGCCATCAGATGTGAAGCCCCCAGATCCTACATTATTGACTCATTTCACGCAGTTGACTTGCTCGACTATTAGCACATGATGAGAGGTGGTTTTCTCTCTCATCTGCTAGACACACATTTTGCAATGAATGGAATCGCTCAGTTTTAGCCAAATCTGCTTGTCGCCCAAGGGTGCCCCGATATACTGCCGGTTTTGGAGCGCGGGTCCCGCCTTTCACCTTAGTGCTTTCCCAATGGTTTCCCAGCTTCCCATGTGACCGAGAACTTGTGGCCTTTCCTTCTTGAGGGATTTTACCTAGCTAAGCACTAATCGTGCATCAGAAATGGCCTTCACTTCCCGATCCGGGCTTGCCAAGTGCCAGTTTTTCCTCCAACGCGGACTCCATGGGCCTCGGACAGTGCGCTTTGACTCACGTCCTCGTTGTTCCCTGCTAGCTGCAATCTTCCGCTATCCATAGACCTTCCTGATTGCTCTATCCTCATAAATTTGAAGTTTGTCCTGTCTTAATACAGTCATGGCACTTTGATAATATTCATGGATCCAATTTGGATCGCTTTGTCAGTCATGAGTTTTTGTTCTCCTGCATCGTGAATTCGTGGATCTTCCTATCCAAGTAGTCTCTAAAATCCTTCTTAGTTGGATTCCAGTGATATGACATCACACATCCCTTATGCAGATTCCTATCCCGACAACGAAACCACTTGTTGGCTTGAGGGGGCCTGACCCAAGTTTAACATTAGTTAGCCAAACGAATCCCTACACTACTAGATCTTTCAACATCAGCTCGTGGAGCGTGGACCAAAGTCTCACCCAAAGTAGTATGGGGGAATGTTGGAACCAAGTTTCCTCACCCTGAGATGGTTTTGATGTCATTTGATTCCCTCTATTCCTTCCTTCATGCAAGTCACTTCACTCTGGGGCTTGCAAGACGAGCCCTTTATTCTATCATTTAATACTTCAGTAAAATTGTATTGTCGACCTTCGCGCAACCCTAGCCTGTAGCTCAGGTACTTTTCTGTTGCTATGGCAGCGTGCCGTTCAGATTCCCGAATTACTCAAAGTGACTTACTTATCTTATCCAATAATTATAGTTATCAGTACGTAAACAGATAATCGTAATTGCATTCAATTATTCAATGTAATTTCATTCATTTGCGCATCACATAAGCATAGCAAAGGAAATTCATACATAACATATTAAGACGCAATAACAAAACGAAGACATAGGAATTGCAAAATATCTTTCTTTATTAATATCTTCCAATTGTTTACCACTCTATCCTCCCTGTCCAAACAGTTGTAGGGGCATGCACACTCAACTATAGACTTCTACCCTATGCCTCTGCGCACTCAGCTGCAGAGCCTCTACCTACACTACAACCCAAGACATAGCCTTCTTACTTTAGATCTACGACTCTCTTACCTTGGTATCTACTTAAAACTACTTAGAGCTTAGCTCTTTTTATACAATCTCATGGTTCACGGACCATGGGTAGATCTCTTATAATAGACTTTAGTTTATAAAACTAAGGGCATACTACCCTTTATGACACATAATACTTTCGCACTCCATGACCATAAAATAAAGATTCTTTACAGTTTTATTACAAAATTTAACCCAAACATGGGCTTTTAGCCGAAAACTTCCCTTGTCAGATCCAGCTCCCAACTATGGCCAAGTGGGGAAAGCGCTCTGTATCTACCAAATCCCAATCCTCCAATTTCAAATGGGGGACACGTGGCAGGCGCAGGCCTTCAAATTTGATTTTGTCTTGTGGTAACTTTATGAAAAGTGTGATTTTGTTCTCATTGATGTCCTTTGGTACCTTCACCTTGCCTTGTGTTGGCCTGTTGGGACCTGACCTAAGTTTAGAAGTGAGTTAGCCAAGAAAATCCTGGTACTATTGGCCCTTTCAGCAACATTTCATGGAGCACGAACTGAGGTCTCACCCAAAGTAGTATGGGAGGGTGTTGGAACCAGGTTTGTGCACCCTGGGGATGTCCGATATGAGCTATAGGTATGCGGTTCAACCTCTGTGCTTACCAGATTTCATGCACTAGTGGGATCTTCACATCGATCCAATTGTGGTGCAATCAATATTAATTACCCCAATCTTCCTTAATTACAATTTGTTTGTTAACTACTTAGAATATTTCCATTCATAAGCATACATATAAGTGCGTGCATATAAATAAATATATATCATCAACACATAACATTCAAACACAGATATATGGACCAAATTCATAATATCTCAAACCAAATTATCTTTATTAATGTTTCCTTCCAAGATCAATTCAATACAGACTCGACTTCACCCTGCACACTTAGTTGTTGGGGTCCGCACACTCATCTGCGGACTCTACCAAGCCTTTGTGCACTCAGCTACAAAGCCTCCACCTATCACTATGACCCAATACACTTTGGATTCACTCCTATCTTCTAACCATGCCTTCGCATCTATCTATTACTTGTCAAAACTTCCCTAACTCACATTACACTTAGAGCCTTGCTCTATTTATACAATCCCATGGTCTGCGGCCCATGGCTAGGTTGACACACTTTACATTAAATTATATTATCTTAGGGTGGAGAAACCTAAACTCTTATGCCTCATGCCCACATTTTGTGGGGTCTTTACATCACACTTGACCAAAATTTGGGCTTCAAGCCCCAAAAACATGTTATGGGGGAATCCACTACCCAACAAGTCCCGAACACAATCATCGTGACTCATCCTGAATCACTTTAATGGTGTGATGATATTTGCATGAAGTCCATCCAACTGTGCCTGTGATGCGTGAAGATCTGTAGTACACTTCTCTGCTATCAACTAGAATTGTTCTGCTCGCTCGGCCGAATGCTCATTATCATGGTCAAATCCCTATTTCAAATCATGCATCACTTTCATTTATGCGAGTTTTCCTTCAATGTCGGCTGTGATGATGAAGGCCTCATCAATCCAAGGCTAGACGTGTGCTTGAAGTATTGCCTCTTTTTGGTGTGTTGTGTCCACCTGCGCCTTCAATTCCTTTTCTTGTTGTAGCGTCACGAGTCCCTGAGTTAGGATTCTTCCAACAATGAGGTGTAGCTAAGCACTGCCAATTCAATTTCTTCCAACCCTTTTCAGATATCGTTACGACGCTGATCTCAAACTTTTGGGAGCATGGAGAGCTATGCATTTAATCTTAGTTTAGAAATTTGCATGTTGAGGTTTAGCTGGATCCTCGTAGCCTCCTCCTTCACCTCATAGAATCCACTGGCCAATTTGTGGATCTGCATTCCTACAGGCAGATCTATCACAATTTCCAGTTCTGGGACACGACGACATGTTTCCTCTATGATTTGCTCTAACTGATGGTTCTGAGCCACCGCTTTGTCACGTTGTAGGCTAAGTGGTTTGATGTTGATTCATTGTTCACTTAGCATTTGCACTGCGTGTCCCTCCCTAGCACAAAGCTCTGCCGTCACTCTGTCTTCTAGCTGATATAACATATCCCATGGAAGGGCAGCCAAGTTTAGGTCAAGTCCCTTGTTTTTTCCTAACATGGCTCTATCCTCCATGTTGTATGCTATCAGTGCTCCTTCTAGTAGCACAACGGTGTTGACCATTTTGGACCTCAACAACTTCTCTATTGTCAATGCTCCCGTGGCACCGGCTACATTGTGGGAGTCGCACCTGAAGTCCCTGCAGTTGTGCCTTGAGTGCCCCCAAGACATTTCGTTGCTTCGTCATCGCTTCTTGGAGCACCTCCCTGGTGACCTCATGAACTATGTCACCAATGTCATATAGATCACACTCTATCAGTGTGATAGACTCCCCATCCAATTTGGAAGCCTTGGTCTTCTTCCGTGGCCCTGTTCATTCTGTACCACATGACTGTTTTAATTGTGTAGCGGTTCTTCTTGGATCCATGGCTTCCATTGTATCGTCTGTCCCATGTCCCATGGTCAGGTATGAGCCTCTTTCCTCATGCGTCGTGGTGTTCCCAATGGCTACTATTTTCTTAGCGACCTTGGTCTGCTCTGCAATAGCCTTCGCTGCCTTGCGGAAAGTCCTTACCTCCTCGGTGAGTTTCTCATTCCACTTTTGTTGTGCCAGAAGCTTGGTGGCATCCTTCTGTCCTTGTATCATTGCCTCATCACACGTTGCTAGATCTAGGGCATGCCATTCGGGTGGCCATGAATCAAGCACCATGAAAACAACACCATGAATCACGATGAAGGGGATTTTGGTCCATTTCCACTCTAGATCTTTCCGCACCCTGATATACACATTGTGCATATCAGCCTTAAATTCTGCAAAGCTCTGTAGACTATCGTATACCTGGGGGATAGGTATGACTATTTTTTTATCCACATATGTACACTTGCCTCCATAAGTATCCAGAAAATCTTTGTCTCGCAGATTTGTGTGGCTTCCTTCGTCGCCCATAGCAACAAGTATCTTGCTACCTTTGGCAAGTCCTAGTCAAAGGGAGGAAACTTATTGTCCTCACGCAATTCCCTTGCAACCAACCGGATGGATAAGAGCAAACACGTGTAGTGGAAGGTCTTACCCTACTCCTGGGCCTCCATGCAGTTCATTAGGAACTCCTTGCAGAGGAACTACGCCGAGTTGAACTGTAACCCCTCAGTGCATTGTTCAGCTAGCACAATGACTGTTGTTGGTACCTCATTACCACAACATTTTATCATCACTTTTCCTGCCAGAAACTAGGTGGCTACGTGAACCACTTTGTCTTATATTCTAGTAATGACAGAACCCCTCTACTTTTTATCCAACTTGTATTTATTTTTCATGGCCTCTGTGAGCAGCAACTGTCCACTTTTGCCAACTATTTCTACAGGGTCCCTTCCCGTACAGGGAAGCCAAGAAATCCTATGAATAAGCTCCACCGTGATGGGAATGGTTTCCTCCAGCCACATGTGCCCATTGTGCACCAGGAGAAGCAGTTTCCTAATGACAAATATCGTGATCAGTTCCCGATGAAAGTGTGGGATCCATAATAGGTGGAGTAGCACGACCTCCTCCACCCCATGCAACCATTTCCATGGTTGTAGCGTTGTAACTGCCCCCTCCTTGCTTTGTTTCATTAGCTAGCTAGTTTCTAAATGTGGGAACTTCTCACTATCCACCCCAATCTTCAAATTTCATTGTGGGCATGCGGCCTAGAGTGGAATCTTCAAACAAAATTCCCTTTTGGGAGGAACGGGGTTTTGAGTGCACTTTTAATGGCATCCAAATCTTTAGGTACTTTTACTCTACCTTTCCATGGGCGGACATACTTGGGAAGCTTTGCTACAGCGCATAAGAGCTGAATGTCTTCCTCCATTTCTATCTTTGGTTCAATCTCTTCTATGAATACTTTAAGATCCTCCTCCTCATCATCTATGTCAAGATTAACCATCTTTCCCTTATCTTCTATAGACAGCTTACCAAATGGTGAATCTCATGGAGACATACGAACCGATCTTGCTACCTATTGGTTTTTTTAGGACTCAGTGTCTCAGGTGTTTTTGGAATCTAAGGTGCATCCCCCATCAGTGAAGTAGGGCTCGATGTGGCTTCCTTAGCCGTTGTCATCATTCTACTCAGAAAGTCTTGTGTCTCTTTTGGTAATGTTGCAAACACTGAACTTGCTCTCACAACTTCTAAATTCGTAAGCTTCATACCCAATTGATAGCACAATAAATGGATTTTCAAAAATCCAAGGGTTGTTCGGTGCAGAGCCAGCTATGATTTATAGGCCTTTTTGAATTCAAATTTTACCATTCCCCACTAATGTTTCTCATTAATGCGAGATTGGCAGCAGTTAGCCCCAAATCTAGTTCTGACTTCATATCTTAATTGCCCACCGCCTACTCCTTGTTGCTTGAAATGGAACATCTTGTCATCAGCAGTGCCACCAATGGTCACCTCCTAACCTACTCACGCAATAGCGCGGACCGTTATGTGCGTCCATGACCCTTGTGATGTCCCAACCCTACATGCAACCTTCATCTCATGCATCTCCCATACATACTCGTTTATAGTCCCATGTTCTCTTTCAACTACTTAAAGCACTGAGACTGTGCTTCCTACGGATGGTCACGCAGTCCCGCCACCAGTATGAGGCTTCAAGTTACCTACCAGCCCATTCCATGGGCACCCCTCAATTACCCTTGCATCCATTAGTGCGACGCATTCTTCCTTGTATAGTGCACAACCTTGTTTACTTTGTCTAGTAAGGTGCGGTCTCAACCATGGTACTAGAGCCACAAATTCTTGGCGACAATATTCTAACGCAGTGGTATCACTGCCCATATGTTGTCCTATCCTTTTTTCGATGCATATTTCTTGTGTGATTTCAGTTTCCATTTTTCTAATTTCCGCATCCATTATCATGCTTCTCTGCTTCAGTTGTATCCGATCTTTTTCAAGTTCGTGAAGCTCAAGGTTCCCTTGACAAATGGTTTCTTGAATCTCCATATGTTTTTCCTCACGCCGCTGCATAATAACTTTTCTCTCCTCACGTACTGTCCCAATTATGGGAGTTATTTCCCTATAGACCCATCAGACCACCGGTATGTGTAGGTCCCAATCAGTTCATTCCTCCTGGTAAAATTTGTTCATGATTCTGCATAGTATTTTGAATGCTACGATGTGGGATATTTGTGGTTTGCATTGCCTTTCCTACTACCATGTCTAGTTCTAATTTCCAATCCTTTGTCTAGGATATGCTTGCACAGCACATGTCTGCACCCATTGACACAGTAAGCACACAAGATGCTTTGCCTTGGCTGCCAAACTTTCGTTCGATGTTGGGGGCTTCCCAATCGCAAGTGCATCAGCCTTCTACATTTGCGCTAGTTCCTAATGGTCTTCTAATGTGTACCCCACCATTGTGTGGGGGTTGCGTGCAGTGTCCATTCCATCGCACCATACCGCTGTTGTTCTGGTATTGCGCTTTCAAATTTGTTCAGGAATTCATCCACAGCTATCACCCCACCATAGTTTGGCAGTTTCCTTGCCTCTGTTATCATGCAACACAGTGACCAAATCATCATGTTGCAATTTAGTGGTCACTTCATGTAGCCGGGTTTTCCAGCATTCTACTTCTTCATCTGAATCTGAAGTACAGGAACTGTCACGCTCCCGGGAGATTCTCCCATCTACAATCAAGTTCACCTACTCTTGGTCTCACATAGTTATCTAGTAAATACAATCCAACTTATCATCACTTTCATCATCGCGCATAGGTTCGGTGTAGCTCACTCCTTCTAAGTCCATTGGAACTACTACGTGTAGGGACCTTTTCTCAAATATCATCTTCTACTTCTTTAGGTTGATGACTCCATTCATATCGGTGGGCCAGTTTATTCCTACCAATGCGGGATAAGGATTGTTGTCATCAACAATCTCTATTACTTCAAAGTCCATCTATGTGCTCGTGCCTTCAATATCAACTTTTACCCCTTACAACCTCTCCATGGGCAAAACCTTCTGTTGGTTCACCATTCATAATTTAATAGGGGACCACTGTAACACAGGCTTGCCCATGCATTCCCATGTCTTCTTTGGTAACACATTCACATCCGAACCTAGGTCTAGGATTACCTGATCCATTTCATACTCGCCAATTTATGTTGTCAATCTCATTTCCCTCCCAGTGCGCAATGCATGCTTTCCTAGTTTCCGGACTACACACAATTCCCCTGACCCTACACACCTAGTGATCAACTCCTGTAGTCAAATAACTGCCTTATTGTCATGCAGCAGTTTCATGCATGTCTCCAAAAAGGTAGTAAGCATAGAAGGATCCATCCCTGGCTCTGGTCGATCCTTACTACCTGGAGTGGAGGCCTCTGGAAAGCTCTTCTTAGCTTCCATGAATGTCTCCTTTGTGTGTTCTAAGTCAAACTTAGGTTCCTTTGTAGGAGCCTTGTGATTCCATGCATCTCCTCGGGCTTCTTCCCCTTATCCTCCCCTGTGGTTGCATCGCTTCTGAGCACTATGTTCACTTCTAGGTCTTATTCCCAGGGTTCAAACCTCATCATTTGAATATTTTGAGTCGGAGGAGGCTGGAGCACCCCTTTCTCATGCATGTGTGTGATCAGCATCAAGAAATCTACCATTTCATGATCAAACTGAGTACAATATGAACAGGATACCCTCATCGTGATGGTACAATCGTGAGCATAGTGCCTGGGTCCTCTGTAATTGTAACAAATTAACTGTTTGTGGCCCCTTCTTGGTCCCATTCCTCCTCATCCTCGAACTCGCCCTTGAAATCCAGTGCATGCCATCCCTGCCATTGGATCGAGGGCTCGTACCTCTATCTACATCCGATAGGCTGGGGTTCGATCCATCATTAACTTGTAGCTATGAGAAGTACACTCGTCATGGCCCACCAATGTACAAAAATTACAAAACAATTGCTAGGGTGCCTATGTATACTTCTGCAAAAAATGACAATTATCGGTTTTGTGTTTTCCTCCTATCTGATAGATTGCACACCATAATAGAGGTGTTGCACTTGGCCCTGCCTGTGCCTCTAGTCTCAACGAAATCGGCCCCACTGCTACCAAATAGTTCACAAATACTGAACAGTGATCCTTGTCATGGCCCTGGCCCTTGCATTTTAGGCACCATACTTCCTCGCACGCCTCTAGCCGCAGTGCCCTATCCTGTTTCAAGCTCTACATCTCTAGGCAAATATCGTGTAGTTGCATGTGGATTTGTTGAACTCCCAGGCCTGGATCTTGTATCGGTGTCGCATGCAACCAAATCGCCATTTCCAATGCTTCGGCCTGGGTAGAAAGTTTCTATTGTGACAATGTCATCCTTAGGTATCAGAGATGCCACAAACCAGGCATAATGTTGTGCATCTGTGAGTGTCATATTGGCCTCGCAGATCGTGCTATTCAATCGCTAATCCAGATCCCAGGGGGTCTCGCCTAGAAGCATCGTGAGCTCTTTAAACTCGATGATTGACTGTGTCTCTGATTTTGGCCAACTAAACTCTCTATTCAACGCGTTGTCAATCTCTGCTATTCCTGCATTTGGGTGATCATTAGATTGCTTGATATACCATGTCAACTCGCGATACTATAGTATGATCACCAATGTAGGCTTCTTAATCTTGTTGTCTGTGACCCCTTACGCTTCCCACACTGCTCTTACCACGAACCATAACTAGTCCAGATCCTCATTCCCTACTCCTCTAAATAAGGGTAGCTTGATCGCGCTCACCATGCTGAACTGCGGGGTTGGTGGAGGTGGAGTGGTTGGAGATGGAGGTGAGAGAGGTGAAGCGAGTGGTGGCGTGGGTGGGGTTTCTCACTGTGGAATGTGATGCCTTATCAAACTGTCTGCACTTCTCGGAGAGACCTGAGCGAGCTCTTCCTCACTCTCGCGAACGTGAAATTAAGGGACTATTTCCTAATCTCTCACTACCCCTATAGATCTTTCTGCTCTGCGTCATTTGAACCATTAATGAATTCGCATAACCCACTTTTCACATAACAGCATCTTAATCCAAGCACTCAGATATTTTATGTACTTACCTCGTACTCCCTTGAGAAAACATCATTTTTCTTCATTGTAGCTTATGTTTTTGTCTATCGCGAACTCAGTGATAAATCCCCCTATTATCTGATTGAGACAATGGTCCATAGCTTGCGGGATCTTGTCTTGTGATACGTCTATTTTGTGCACTAATTCTAATGTCCACACTATTGGTTGGTCGAGCTTACACATTTCGTGGCTATCGGCTAACCTTTCCATCCACTCATACAATTCAGAAGGAAAATATGTGAAAAAGATCTCGTGGATCTCCATATAGATGTAGTAATCTAGCCACCTTTTATCAAATACCTGTGGAGTTTTGTTTTCTTGTGTCACGAACTCGTAAATCTTCTTGTCCAATCACTCTTCAATTTCCTTCTTTGTTGGGTTCTAGTGGCATGACATCAGACATCCCTTAGGTAGATCTCGGTCCCATCAATGGAACCATTTGTTGGCTTCTTGGGGCCTGACCCAGGTTCAAAAGTGAGTTAGCCAAGCAAATCCTAGAACTATCATCCCTTTCGGTAACATTCCATGGAGTGCGGACTGAGGTCTCACAAGAAGTAGTATGGGGGGTGCTGGAACTAGGTTTCCGCACTGTGGGGATGTCTGATATGAGTGACAGGTACGTGGTTAAACCTCCGTGCTTCCCAGATTTTGTGCACTAGCGGGATCTTCGTACAGATCCAGTTGTGGTGCGATTAGTATTAATTTCCCCAGTATTGGATTGTAGATTTCTGTGGTTATGTTTTTTAGAATCTTCACTCGGATATTCCACAGTTTCCATTTTTGCTTTGTTGACGTTTCGAGTCTAGGCCTAGACTCATCATTAGGACTTGATTTACAAAGGAGAGAGATAGTAGAGATAAATAGGGTTAGGGTTGAGATGTCAAGTATGTGAGCCGACAACCTACTGATTTGAATTAACTAATTATAATATTATATTTATTTTTTATTTTTATTTATTTATTTATTTTTATTTATTTTTAATTTAATAATTTGATATGGATTAACTAGGTTTATAATAATAAATATTAATATGATTATTTATCTATATTTTATTTTTATTTTTACTTACATTAAAATGAACTTTAAAATTAAACATAATAATAAATTAGTTTTCTTTTAATTAATTTTTATAATAATTTGTTATGTTTTGAAGTTTAATTTTACAAGATTTTGCTACTAGGGAAAGTTAAGATGGTATAAAAAGTGTAGGATAATTTTATGTTTTAATATTCTATAATATTTTAATTTATTTAATGTTTTGCATTAAGTTTTTATAATTTAATATAGTATTTAATCATAATGATTTTGCTTTAACTAATTGTAATTTATGGTAATTAAGTTTATTATTATTTAATCCTTGCAAGTTTTTAATTACTCAGGATGTTAATGAATTGATAACGAAAGGAGGAGAGAGAGAGGGTCAATTTAATCCATGGGTGAGGAGGGAGGTCCAATTGCTACTAATTTCCAAGCCTCCATCCCTATTGAGGTTATGTGGGTGTTTTATGATCTCAAGAGCTTCTCCGACTTTTCGCTTGAAATAGTGTTTTTCATTTGCAATTGCTTTAGTGTTTTCAAGGCATATATGGTGGTTTTTCTTACCTGCATGTTCGGCCAAGGCTGAGGAATGGGTTATTTCCCTACAAATATCTGCACTATGTTCTTTTAGCCTGATACTAACTGATCTACTGGTTTCCATGATATATTGTTCTCCACAGGAACAGTTAATAATATAAACACCTTTCTGCTCAAGATGTTCTAGGTTGTCTGTAACAGATTTCATTCTTTATTTAATAGTTTTCAAGGGTTTGGATGAAGTTTTGATATTCGTTTTTAAGAGAATTTTGGCTAGTTTGTCAGTTACACCATGAATATATGGAAGGTAGGCATTAGTGGCTGAGGAATTGTTGGTGTTGTTTTTATTGTTTCCAGATTTGGCTTTTTGAAAGGCTCTGAGGATATCTTTATTGTTGTATCCAATTTTGGAAAACGACTTAGAAGACCCCAGTATTCCTTAATTAGAGGTTGTTCATTAACGACTTAGAAGATTTCCATTCATGAGCATACATACAAGTACGCACATATAAATAAACAGATATCATCAACACATAACATTCAAATACAAATCTAGGGACCAGATGCACAATATGTCAAACCAACTTATCTTTATTAATGATGCTTTCCAAGATCAATTAAATATAGACTTGACTTCACCCTACACACTCAGCTACAGGAGTCTGTGCACTCAACTGTCGACCCTACCAGGCCTCTATGCACTCAGCTGCAGAGCCTCCACCTATCACTATGTCCCAATACACTTTGGATTCACTCCTATCTTCTAACCATGCCTTCACATCTATCTATTACTTGTCAAAACTTCCCTAACTCACTTTACAATTAGAGCATCGATCTATTTATACAATCCCATGGTCTATGGCCCATGGGTAGGTTGACACACTTTACATTAAATTACATTAGCTTAGGGTAGACAACCTAGACTCTCGCACTCCGCACCCACATTTCATGAGCTCTTTACATCACACTTGACCAACCGTCAGGCTCCAAGCCCCAAAAACATGTTATGGGGGGATCCGCTACCCAAAAACTGGGTGCAGAGGGACATATGGTCACAACTTTTAGATAGGGTCTACCCGCTCAATGTCAATGTCTTCTGCCCCCATGTTGACTTCTATGCTCATATTGACATGTTCTATTTCCTTGTCAAGTTCCACGTCTAATACCTTGCCCTTCTCTTGTGCAGTGGGATTTTCTTTCTGTGGGTGCTTTCTAGGTTACACGCACACCGGTTGTGCCACTTTCTACTTATCCTTCTTTGGTTTGGACCCTCCCTAGTTAGCGTAGGCCTCGGCTTGAGTGACCTCATCGATTTGGGTAATTTGGCAGATACCTCTACACTTGCTACCTCTGAGGTAGTGCCCTCAGCTACCATCGCTTCTCCAACAATTGTAGTCTCCACAGGTGCCAACATAATGCCAGTTCAGAGCTCCTGAGTTTCCTTCAGAATTTCACAAACACTGAACTCACTACCAAAGCCTCGAAATAGTCAAGGTTCATGCACAACTGATAGCTCAACACCTCAATTCTCAAAATGGAAAGTGTTCTTTGTTGGTTAACCATCTATAATTTATAGGTAATTTTGGATTTGAATCTAATCGTTCCCCCAAAAATCTTTTCTGATCTGAAAATGAAACTATTATTTGTTGCGCAAGGTATTCATTTCCATTAAATTATATGTGCAGATTGCTACTGATGTCTTGCAATTGAAACAAAGTATTTTTTGATAAATTTTTGAGTCTTATGTGTGAAGGAGGATTAATTCAATTTACTATTTATCATATCAAATATGAAAAACATAGAAAGATAAATTCACATATTATAACACAGCAATTGATAAGGAAGTTCACCCCTCCTAGACTACATCTATCGGGTCCAAGGCTCCTAAATGGGCATGTCCTTGTGTTATAGACATATTTCAGCACTGCAACCCAATCATACATGTTGATAAACCAAGGGATATTTAACTCCTAAAAGTTTTTTTCATACCCTAAAGGATCATGGTAAACTGATTACATCATTTCCCATAAGTTCCACCTGAAAAACCACTCAGAACTGGCGAAAACTAGACCATACTGACTGCTCCATGGTCAGGGTGTGATGCGTCTCACCTACTACACACAGGAAGTGCAATGCATACTGAAAAGGCCTTCTGTAGGGTGCGATGAGTGAGAATGGACAAATGGAAAACACAATTTGCTAAGTGGATGCCCAGGGAATCTTCTAGAAACTTCTCATATGACACTTGCCTCTCTGAATTCACCCAGGGATGAGTAACAGATCAAAGAAATATCCAAGTGGAACCAAGAACTATCAGTGGCATGATATTAATCAAAAACCCAGAGCTGACTCAAACCCTTTGCAAACATCTATAAATGGATCCCTCATCTAAGAGATCTAGAGGGTGGAATTTTGATATTTGTAAGGAAGTGTTGTTGGTTTCTCTTTTAGAATAGACATTGTATTGTTTGGTGATCTTGATTTTCATGAGGTGAACAGGGATTTGATGCTGGATTAGACAGTTGGGTTGTAATCCTCTCTTCTATTTCTACTATTAATAAAGTTCTTTAAGTTTTCCTCCATATAATCGTCTATTTGTGAATCTTGTTATTTGTGAATGCAATTGTATGGTCAATGTATTTCTGATTCTGCATTGTTTATGGCATTATAGATCAAGATGCTTTGATGGTGTTTTGTTACTTTGTCTCCACATGTATTCTCTAGAACGTGAAAAGTAGGAGAGGAGTGGCAAGGTCTATCAAGGGAGAGAGGAAACAAGCAAGAAGCCAAGTGGAAGATCCATGTTGGTCCTCTTTACTTCCCTATTATCTACCATACATAAAGGAAATAGCAATTTTCTTTGATTTTTTGTTTCTAAGATAGCTACCCATCTTAGTGGGACTAGCAGATCGAAAAGACACTAGTTTTCCTAGAAACAAAATGGTGACTCCACTGGGAAAGCAAATATTTTGTTTGTTTGTTATTTTTGTTTACTTTATAAACTACAGACGGAGCCTGAAGTTAGCCAGCTAGCCTTTGAACTACATTTGCTATGCAACTGCAATGTAGATGAATGCTGCTTCAGTCAATCTCCAGGTTGGTTTATGTATTGAACATCTGACTTAAAAGCATCCTAAATGCCCTTGTGGTAGCTCAATAACCTCATAAGATCGTACCCCTGTACTTTTTTATCACTATCTATCATAGCTTAGCCTAAATCATTGAACTTAGCTACAAATTTTGAGCAAAAACTAAACTCAGTTTTGCTCCCTGGCCCATCTTACTATCTGTCACTGGAAGCCTGTATGCAGCACACCTCCCATGTGTTGCAGGTGAGATGCATCCCTGTTTCCCTTAAGGACAGGTGTGTTCACTGAATGATATTGTTTCTGTCTTTGAAATTTGGTTTTTTCCTCCTTATTTTCAGCTCTATTTAGTAGTTTTGCTGCTCATGATGAGTATCTCATTGTTGAAGTCTCTTTCCTTTAAATTATTCAGCCTCCATTGATATGGATTTGTAAATTATTTTATGTGTTTTTCTATCATTTACAGTCCTTCTTTGTCAAAAATAGCTTAATCGATCTGTTGTTTTTGATGCAAAGAAGTGTCGTAACTATCATTTTGAGTCAAAAAGAAGAGTTTCGTAAAGTCTTCCTCTTCTAGATATTCAACTGGGCTTTTTCCATTGTATTTGATTTGAATTATTAATATTTAAAGTGTCGAAAGTAGTTTTCTATTCGAAATTGAAAAGCATTGTTTGAGTCTTCCTTTCATTTTGAAAAGAAATTGTCGAAGTGTCGCTTTGAAGAAAATAGTTCAAATCTGTACTTAGCTTTCCTTTTTGGCATTCTCACATTAAGGAAAAGAAAAACAAATATATGCATCTACATTTTCATTTAGACTGTGTATGAAAATGATTTATGGAAAGTGCATTTAGTGTGTGCTCTCTACTCTCTGTTGAGAGAATCGTTATCTTCTTTCCTTAGTAGCTAGGATTTTCATTGCTAAAATAAATGACTGTTTATCATTTTAGATTGCATGTTTAGGAATTTTACATCTACATCATGCAGTGAAACTTGAAAGACAAACTTCTAAGAAAGATAAACTCTAAAATAAATCTCAATGAACATAACCATGCTTTGGAACCTAACGCAACACATCTGGAGGTCTAGGCTAGAGACATATTCTAGTGTCATAAAACCTGGTAATTATCATTTTCGTCAAAGGTTTGGTGATTCCTCCTCTTTGATACGACAAGTGCTAGTATGGATTTGTGCTCCCCGTACCGTCAAGTATATATTGGGAGACCACAATAGGTTGATATCCTTTATCCATAGGAAGACGTGTATGCTTCCCTATCAATCGCAATGCACTAAATGCAGCATTCAGGAAGATTGAATGCCGTACATAAGTCCTTGGTAATTTCTCTTTAATTTACCACCAAGGTGTATTTTTCATTTTTACAAGTGGTTTGGTAATCCCTCTGTCTAGATTTCCAGAGTAGCCACTTTCGTTCCTTTTCGACTCCTTAAAATAAAAGTTCCATCTGAGCACTTGCCAGTTCAAGCTCATTAAAAATCGAAGGCGACTAGAGTCATCTTTAACTTTTTCTCGACTCTTAAAAATTGAAAAAGCAACATTGTGTCAAAGCATTGTTAAAATTTATTTAATTGGGAAAAACATCCCTATTCCTTCATTGATCTTAGGTTGAGGTAATGGAGTCCATCGTTCAAGGAATCCCTCCTGGGGGGAATCCTAGTCCTTTCTCTTCTTGGGGAGATATCTATGCTCCGTATATTGCCACATTCTCCCTTCCAAGAATCACAATTGGCCTGCTAGTATGGCTGTTCTCAACCTCTGTCATTCAAAATACCGTGTTTCCTCAGCAATCAAATAAGTAACTAGTTGATACCAAAAGTGACCTTTCACCTTCTACTTCATTTGTTTCTCCCTCCCCTTCTTCCTCTACGCATGGTGAAACTAGTGATACTAAAAACCAAGTGGCTGAGAAGAAGAAGAAAGGGAAAGAGAAGAAGAAGAAGAAGCCGATTAAGCAAGGGGCAACAATGAATCATCTGGTGAAAATCCACACATTAAATCTCCTAAACCTCCTTGTCTAATGTGTAAAGGCAACCATTTTCATCAAGATTGTCCTAGAATTCTGTGAATCTTGAGAGAATGGTCTCCCTTTCCACACCGTTCGGCGTCATCAACCTCTGGTGATCATGTTGACAACACACCATCAACTAGTGAAAATGAAGTTCCTAGACAGAAAGTAAAGGTCAAAATTCCATGTCAGTTATGTGATGAAGCCATCACCTTCGCCAATGTATTTTTCTAGATGAGGCCAAGAGAATCTTACATAACCATCCTGCTTCACTGCAGCGGCTTCCACTCGGATACAAGAAACTCTTACCAGGTCCATCGTTAGTTGAAAACCCGACTAATGTAACTCAACCATTGGTCAAAGCACCTATCATTGAAAGTAAACCTTCTGATTCCATGCTGGACCAAAGTCAATAGTTCGAGATGGTAGTCGACCCAATCTTGCCTTCAGAAGGTCCACCTTCAGACGATGCAATTTCCAAAGAGAATGAGAACAATACTATCCAATTTCTTTTTATTAATATAGAGTCTGATGAACTTGCGGGAAATCCGCCCATTCCTTTACAACAAGAGGAAAGTTCCCCATTTCACGAGGTTCATCCAGCCATTTATTCAGTACCCCCTCCAAGAAATCTAGTCATTTCCTTCAATTGGAGTCAACTAGCGAGATCCCGCCTTCCATCTAATGTACCATTCTGAATCATAGCAAAAGTTTACAAAATGATCGTGTCTAGCACTATCATAGATGAAGGGGATTTAGTGAGTATCATTTCCTCAATCGCTTGGAAAGCGCTTGGTTCACCATCGCTTTTGGCTGAGAATCAAAATTTGTCAAGCTTCAACAAAGGAACTAATCGACTGTTAGGATCCTTTCGAAGTTGCCTATAACTTTGAAAATGAAAATTGTTCACTTGAACATGATGGTACTCAAAGTACCATTAGATTACAATCTACTCCTTGGACGTGACTA